>VYZW01019189.1:0-53868 GCA_013401315.1 Balaeniceps rex | reverse complement strand
GGGGACAGGGCAGCCTCGGGGGGGCTGTGGGGGTCAGGGCAAGAGGGGACAGGGCAGCCCCCTATGGGGGGTCCCAGTCATGAGGGGACAGGGCGGCCCCAGGGGGGTCCCAGGCGTGAGGACACAAGGTGGCCGTGGGGGTCAGGGCAAGAGGGGATGGGGCAGTCCCCCATGGGGGGTCCCAGGTGTGAGGGGATGGGGCAGTCCCCCATGGGGGGTCCCAGGGACCATGGGGCTCTGGCGTGAGGGGACAAGGGGGCCCGTACAGGCTCCGGCACTGTGGCATGAGGGTCTGGGTTGTCCCTGGGGCCTGTGGGGGCTCGGTGTGAGGGGATGAGGCGGCCCTGGTGTGTGACAGCATGGCTGAGGGGACCCCCAGTGCGTGGGGTCAGCGCTGCCCTGCTCAGGACAGTGCTGGTAGGTGATGGGGGGGGTCTCTGAGGGGGGCCCTGGGCTCCCCTAGTTGGTGTGAGGGGGGCCCAGCTGGCTCTGGTCCATCCCCGGGGTCCCTGGGGTGAGAGGGCCAGGCTGCTCGGTACATGCCAGCGGCGGTGGCTGACTGCAGTTGCGTTTCTCGCAGGCTCCAGCGTCATGTTTTACCTGGCAGCCGCCGTGTCAGATTTCTACATCCCCGCCTCTGAGATGCCTGAGCACAAGATCCAGTCCTCGGAGGGGCCCCTGCAGGTGAGGCACCCCTGGGCACGGCCCCCCTCCGCCGCTCCCTCCGGACACCCTGACTGTCCCAGCGTCCTGCCGGGCTCACGGCTGCCTGGGGACTGGCTGCGGATAAGACATGGGAAAGGCTGCAGAGCCACGGCTGGCTGGCCGAAAAAGCCTGCATTTTTCTCTGGGAATGGGAGCAGAATCCCATGGAAATATCCCTTTAAAGCTGTACATGCTTACAGCATGGAGATGAGTGGATCTCCGATAGCTGAAGAATAGTTGCTGCTGGAGTACTCGCGTTGCCTTCTTTCTGCCTAACAACAGCCCAAAAGTGTAGCGCGTGTCTCATGCCCAGGTCCCCTTCAGCTATGGGAGCAGGTGGATCTAGAGCTCTCTGTATACAGCAAATACCAAATTTGATTCATTTAATTAGCTTTTAACAAGTTGCTGGGCTTAATTCTTTATCCTTAGCATAGGAAAAATGAGACCCTGCCCGATTCCCAGTGGCAGACCCAGAGGTTAGAAGAGAAGCCGGAGGACAGAGACTCCTACTTTTTTCCCCCATGCTTTGGCATATTTATGCTTCGTGTGCCTTAAAGAGTTGCTAGAAAGAAGGATTAAGATTTGACAAGGTGCCTGGATTTTGGAGAGCTGAAAACTCAGACTTCTGCAGTTGTAATTTTTTTTTTTTTTTTTTTTAAATCTTCCTCTCCTTATGTTTGTATTCCCGGAGTGGGTTTTAGCTCTTAAATAACAAAATGTTTGTGCAGTTACTGTGGGCCTGCTTCATCGCTTAAGAACACCCTCTTTGTTGTTAATACCAGACCGATAATTTAATTTTACAGTGCGTGCCAATGACATTTTAACCTTGTTTGGTAAGATCTGACCAAATACTGCCTTGGAAAACTTCCCAGTGTAAAAATCATGTGAAACGAAGCTGGAATTTCCCTAGCTGCTCCCCCCTCTCTCCCATCCCATCTCTTATTAAAATGCATCGTAGTGTTTTTACTGAAACTTTTCTCTGCTGTCTTTTCCCCAATGTAGATCACAATGAAGATGGTGCCAAAAATGCTGTCTCCTCTCGTCAAAGAATGGGCCCCGGAGGCGTTTGTTATTTCCTTTAAACTGGAGACGGATCCCTTGATCTTAATCGATAAATCACGGCAGGCTCTGGAGAAATATCGTCACCAGGTGGTGGTAGCAAATATCCTGGAATCCCGGAGAACCTCTGTTATTATTGTAACCAAAGACTCACAGACTCCGTTATCTCTTTCTGATGAGGAAATAGCGCAAGGCGTGGAAATAGAGGAAAAGATAGTGAGCTATCTTCAGGGCCAACATACCGCATTTATAGAGAAGAAAGCCTGAGGACCGGCTCTGAATGAAACGAATGAAATTGTACTAGAGAGGGAGTGAAACTGGAGCGATGCTCTATCCCAGGTAAATAAAACAATCCTCAGTGAAACACTGTGGGAAAGGCTGCCGTCCAAAACCATGTAACTTTTCTACAGCTTGGTAATGCTTACTGTTGCTTGCATTGAAAAAGAAAAATACACTGAAGTGAAAACATTCCAAAGGATGATATTTGTTCTAGTGTCTAAAGAAGGAAAGGATATATTGCTTTATTTCTGGCTGGGAGAACCGGGAGGTGGAGAAATGGTATATATGTCTGTATATAAAAGATTTTCTTGAATCTGCCTCTTCAAAGTTTCTTTTTGAATTGTTGGACAGAAGGAATGGTGCTTTGCAGAAAATAAGGTGTTCTGTTTTTATGACTGGAGCGGAGCGACGGAGCTGGCAGTCGGCTGGTATTGGAAGTGGACGGTGAAACAAGTGTGGCAAAGGATGAAGGAGAAACGAGGTAGTAACAGCGGGCGACTTTGGAGAGAGCATCCGTTGCTCCGGGGGAGATCCAGCAGCCCTACGCTTTGAGAACTCTGCTTGGAAACACGGTTCAGAAAATAGGTACTGTAGCAGTGCCCCGAAAGCAGCTGTTTCACAAAGGTTTTCCTTCCATCGTGGGTGGTGGCAGGTTGCTGGAGGGGGTAAAGGCAAGGAGACGCGTGGCACAGAGTGCGAGCGGTGGCCTCGGTGTGGCTTGGGGACAAGAGGTTGGAGGAGGAGTAGGCAGAGGGTGGATGGGGCAGCGGTGGTCAGCCTTGGGAGGAGAACCGCCTCTTGGCTCTTTGGATGGAATTAAAATGGGAGCCAGTTAGAACTGGGACATTCCTGGTTTTCTCTAAATCTAAAGGATTATGAACTTCTAAGCGTATATTCCTCATGCTTACAAGAAGCAAAGCGTGCAATTCTGTGGTTAAAAAAAAAACTTAACTGCAGCTCTGTCATTGTCCATTGTGTATCTATTTACATACTTGCCTTGAAATAAATTCACTGGAAGTCTGTAAAGACAGACAGTAATGCACAAGAACGCAGTTCTCGCACTTGAAGCCTATCCAGAGGTGAGACTGTGCTCTATTTAAAACCACCGAGCGTTCGAGAAGGCGACAGTGCTTTTGCAATGACGTTGATCGCCTGGAAATCGGGCGTCCTCATCAAACGAGGATAAGAAACCCAGAAGAGCAAGAAAAGAGCGTGAGGATGGGCTCGGTGGATCAGCAGGGAGCGCTGAACGCCGAAGGACCGTTACGGTGTGCGGGGAGGATGTGTTTAGTGATGGGAGAAACGGTCCGGATTAGTCAGGAGCGCCGAGATCCAGCTAGTAACCTAGTCGGGAGAAGGAACTAACAATTTCTACGTGGCCGGGACTGATGCTTGCAGAAGGCGGAGAGAGAACCGAAGTGGAGACAGTCGGTAGATGTGGGACGTGTCCGTCGGAGATGTGCAAATAAGGAAGGAGAAGATGATGGAATGTCCTACACGTGTCGTATGCGCTCACGGGCACTGAGAGCTGCCTGTCTTCGTCTTCCAGTACGTAATCAACGCGAGTGTCGAGCCCTGCTAGCTGAGGGGTTTCCATTGCCTTTATTTGGAGTCTCGCACTTACAAGCAGGGGTGGGCCGGCAAAAGATAAGAATATAAAAACCTGTGTAAATTGAACGCACCCTTGCAGGACTGTTAGAACAAGGGGTGGGAGAAGTGCGACAAGCGCTGTCTTTGAAGTATTCTGGTCTGTCTCTGGAAGGTGATTGTGAAGGAGAGAAAAATAATTTCAGTTTTTCGAGGAGAAAACTCGGCCATCACCTGTCTCAGACCCTGCAGGAGTCTCGAGGGGCTGCACGCTTTGCCTCCGGAACGCAGCCTGTGTAATGTCCGCTCCTCCTCCTTCAGGAGGGTGGTGAAGCCCAGGTTGGGGAGACTTTCAAAACTCAAACTAAGCCACAGCCATCCCGATCCGGTGTCGGTGATGGTCCTGTCTGGAGCGGGAGGTTGAATGAAGACCTCGAGAGCTCCCATCCCACTGACGCCTCCAGCGCTGGGCACCAGCCCTTCTCATTCGGGGATGCCGGTTGCGGTACCGTAAGTTGGAATCAGCTCCTGTAGGTCCAGGGCTGTCTGTACGTCGCTCTCTGAGGATCCCAGACTCTGCTTGGTCGAAAGTCCTTGCTGTGCGCTGCAATGTCCCTCTGCTCCATGTCTTGGTCTTTTCCTTTCTCTACCATCCTCTTGCGCAGCGCCTTCAGCTGGCGGTCAGCTCTGCAGGACGAAGCCTGCTTTACCTTGCAGTTTCTCCATCTCGGCTTCACCTACGTGCTTGTTTTGCCTCGGGGGCGGGGGGGAAGCCCGCCATCTCCAGGAGCTTCGCTTGGGGTTTAGAAGAAAATCAGAAAAACCTTCAGCCCGTTCGGCTTCGCGTTCGCAGCCGGCAGAAGCGTCGCGGTAGATACTTTGGTTGCACGACGGACTTGAAGCTCTGGCCTGAAGGAAGCGTAGGTGAGGACAGGGAAGCCCTAAACGCCACTGGTTTTATGGCCGGGAGTGGGACGTTGCTCCTTCCTTGGTCACCTGAAGGAGAGGAGCGTCCATGGCTGCTCCTGCTGCCCTGCCGGGGAGGGGGCGTGGCTTGGGTGCGCAGGGGGCGTGGCCTTCCCTAGCCGGCCTGAGGGGCGGGGCGCTCGGGGCCCCCCGTTGCCATGGCGCCGGGAGGGGCGGGGCNGTCTCGGTTCCCCCGCAGGCGGAGGCACCGGTACCGGCAGAGACCGTCCGCCGCTGGCTGCAGGCGGAGGGCGCCGACCCCGCCGCCCCGGCCGAGGAGCAGCTGGGCCTGGCCTGGCGGCTGCTGCGACGCGCTGAGGCCCGGCTCGGCGACCTGGAGCGGCGGCGGGCCGAGGAGATGAGAGACGTAAGCGCCGGGAGAAGGGGCCAGAGTTACCCCTTTGGTTTTTAACCCGTCCGGGCCCAAACACGCCCGTTTCCCCCTCTTTTTGCAGCAGCAGGTTCAGGGGTGCTCACAGCCAAAAGCTGCTTTCCTCCTGCCCTCAAGAACTCATGGCTATACGGTTCCTCACGTTGGGGCACCGAAAAGCGCCTGGTGAGCCCAGTGTCTCCCACAGAGCCAGGGTTCAGAGTCCCCTGCATCCCAGCACCGTCCCCTCCCACCTTCCGGACCTTTCAGTCAAGTTTTTAACTACAAAGGCATAAAGAAGTAATGTCCTTCAAAGATTTGAGATTATCCTGTAAACATCGGGGGATTGAGAGCTACCTGCACCAACAACCCGCAGGCCAGGCGTTGGTAAATGCGCTCAGGTACAGCTGTGTTTTCTTTATTATTTCTAGGTGGAAAGCTATGTGGGTCACGTCCGTAACCTGACGGAGGAACGGGACGCTATCACCACCGAATATGAAAAAGAAAACGAACAGCTCAGGCTTGAGCTGGCGCGGCTGCAGCTGCAGCATGGTAATCCTTTCCCTCCGAAACACGGTCTGAGGAGATGTGTTAACAGGTAGCGGTGTACGGGTCTTTCGGCAGAGCCGGTTTAAAGCTGCTTTGAGAGGAGAGCAGGGTTTCTCAGTGAGTTCCGCTAGACCAGCGAGCGTGGTATGTCGTTTGGGAGGTTGGCAGAAGGGTTAATGAAATATTAGAACTGATTTACAAATGACTTCGAGGTTCTTGTCTGCTTTTTACTGCCTTTATTCAGCGAATTGGGCAGTTTCTCGCTTCATGCGGCTGTTGTTGCACTAAGCATTTCCCAGAGGCTGTCTGAGGAACAGAATTGATGGTGCTGTTTGTTTTCCAACTCTTAAATTATTTGCCAGTGACTCCTTGGCTAATTGAGTGTCGCTCTGTGTTCCCACTGAAGTCAGTGAATTTGCCATTGGCTTTGGTTTAGACAAAGTCCACGTTTTTTTAAAACAACTTTGAAGGACGGTGGTATGTTTGTGATGGCGATTCAGAACTTGCCCTCCGTGCTTATTTTCGCATAGTCATTTCGTTTAAATTATTCCACTTATCTTTCACTTCAGACGACTTGCTTTCTTCTCAATCCCTGGAATCACTTCCAGTAAGGGCAAATATATTTTGCTGGGTTTAATTCTTGATTTTCTTCAGTCTGCCGTTGTGCTTTGAGTACTGCTAACAGCACGCCGTTATTAACTCCTCCCTTTGTGGTGTGTATTATCCTGGGCTTCAGGTAAAATTGGGGGTGGTAGCACAGCTTGAGCCGTTTCTTTGTTACGCACACTTTGTCTGGGGAGGCAAATATGGGAATTTGGGGAAATTGATTGTGGTCTTGAGTGTCTGTCCAGTTTTGGCCAGCCTGTGGGTTTCGGGGAGCATATCTGATGGAGAGACTTTTCAAAGATGGGTGTGCTTAAGCACTGCCTGAAAATCTGGTTCCTCTGGGCACGTAAAGCCATCGTTTGGTGTTGAAAACGTCGGTACGCAAGGGTTTAAGTGACTGATGAGCTTTCGGGAGCATTGCCGTGGCAGAAAACTTTATTAATGGTTCTTCTCTCATCTTCCCCACGAGGTGGCAGGCGAATGACAAAAATGTCCCAAAAGCTGGCTGTGCATTTATTTCCTCGTAGTGGCTCTGCTCCTTTGGACTTTTTCCCCTTTTTTTTTTTTTTTTTTTTAAGCATTCTTGTGGCTGTTGAGCAATGATTCACGCTCGAACGGAAACAGAGATCCGTGTCCATTACCCCAGTGGGTTGCTAATTGCCAGCAAGCTGTCCCCAAGGGGTTTTTGTGGTTCTGCGGTGCTTTGGTGCCGTACGGTGTTTCTGTGCAGCTTTCTGGAGGAGTTTGCTTTGGGATATCACTGTCAGACTTTGGTTTTTAAGACTTGTTATCACCTTACTGATGGCATTAGCTGCGGTCCTGTGATATGCATTGATAATTTAGTGATCTGGGCAGTGGATGAATCACAGAATCACAGAATCATTTGGTTGGAAAAGACCTTTAAGATCATCGAGTCCAACCGTACCTGTCCACCACTAAACCATGTCCCTAAGCGCCTCGTCTGCCCGGCTTTTAAATACCTCCAGGGATGGGGACTCCACCACTTCCCTGGGCAGCCTGGTCCAGTGCTTGACAACCCTCTCTGTGAAGAAGTTTCTCCTAATATCTAATCTAAAGCTCCCCTGGTGCAACTTGAGGCCATTGCCTCTCGTCCTGCCTTCCACCAGGCTGTATTTCGGGACGCTTGTAGGTTGTTTTCTTGAGGGACTGGATTTTTGCTTTGCAGGTCAGCCTCTCAAAAAAAAAAAAAAAACCAAACCCCAAACCAAAAACCAAACCAAAACAAAAAAAAACCCAAAAAACCAAACCCCAAACCACTGGCCACCTCTGGCACAGAGTGGATGGATGTGCTCGTGCTTTAGCTGCTGCACTTTCTCAAAGTCAGACCTTTGCCTGCTCCGGGTCTCTAATGTAACCTCTGCTGCAGGGTTCGATGCCGCATCGCTGTGTCTATTCCCTGGGCCTCTGCTTTTCATCAGAGCTTGTGCAAACCAACCCAGAGATGCCTCCTGAGCCCTGTGGGTTGTAGGACGGGGCTGAAGGTCTTGAACTAGAAGGTGATTGTCCTCTGGGTCTTACTCCTTTTATTTTTGAGGGGCGGCTGGTTGTCTTTAGTAGGGACAAGATGATGCTGCAGATCAGGCTGGAAACGGCGCTGGAGAAGGGCCTTGTGGAATGGCAGACCCCAGTCCGCTGGGATTGTTAAACAAAAACGTGGGCAAGGCAAGAACAGAGGATGGTTGTAGGGAGCTTTTGGGAGGCTTGAAATGAGAACGAGTTCTGATGGGAAAGGGCGGTTGAGGACAGAGGCTGGTTCAAGCCTGTGGTACAAAGGAGGGGTCTGACCTGTGACTGGTGAGGTGCAAGGGGACAGGATCTGTCCTGATCTTGCTTGTGGTGACAGTTGGGAGTCCCAGCTTTGGGGAGCTGAGAGATCGGGAAGGGAAGAGGCAAAGGCTTGGGTAAATGCAGGAGATCACTCGGGCGGGCTCTCGGGACTGAGCGCACTCCCTCTTCCAAAAGCAGCCAAACAGATCAGAAGCTCTGCTTGGTCCGGGGAGCACTGGGAGCAATTTGATCTGCTAAAAGCTGTTTCTGACGGTAAAAAGTAAGTTTCTGCTTACACATTTACTTCTTGCCTGGAACGGGCTGGAAGGGTTACTGCAGAGAGCAGCCACCGCTGGTTTTATGTTGGGCTATTGATCTCAGCTTTACCTCATTTGGTACCTCTGCCCAGAGTGGAATTTTTCCTTTCCTCGAGGCAGTTCATAATCCGTTTCCGATGGTTCTTGTCGAATACGCCTGGGTGTTTTTGGAGGGCAGATCAATAACTCATGCGCTGCATTACCAAAAGCCTTTCTGATAAACAAATGTAATGGCAGTAAAACACAACGCTTGCCTTGATTTATTTAAAAAGTGAAACAAAAAGAATAAATAGTCGTGGCCTGAGCTTTTTTATTGTAATGGCTGAACTGCTTAAACATACCCAACGGGGACGAGAGGATGCAACTTCTGTCGTGCGTGTGAGGATACCGGTGAACTGCTGATTTCTGAGAACCTTCCTGGGGTAGGACACCTTTGCAAATATAAAACTGGCTTCCAAAGAAGCGAGTGCAGAGGTGGTGCAGGAGATGCGTGCTGGTGGGAACGCAGCGGTGCAGTGGCGTAGCATTGCTTGTACGAGGTGTTTGCTCCTCTCAAATAGGACATGTTGGATGTGGTAGGGAAGGTGTTTGAGATACTCTGAAGAAATTAGCGGGCTTTTACAAGCAGGTGATCTGTGCTGTGTGTGGCAGGCTCCCCTCATCCTCCCAAATCCTTTTCCTCTTCAGCCTGGGGAAAATTTCTAGGTCTTGTTACCCCAAACTATACTGCTTAGGTGTAGGGGAAGTACTTGCAAGTAAAACTGTCAGTGTAGGAGCCACCGTATGGCTCAGGGCATTGATCCTAAAGGGAGACGGTTGTCCCGTTTTTGGCTGTAAAACGAGCAGCTTTCAGCTTATTTTAGATGGGATTTGGCAAAACTGGGAGGAAGCTGCAAGGCACGCTGAAGGCAAGGGGGATTTTTCGGTTGAGTATGAGCTGTGGGCTCTTCATAATGCGTATGGAGCAAGTGGCCGGCTATTTTTAAACTGTAAAACACAATATTTTGCTTGGCTTCACGGAGGAAAGCTGCAAGTCAGCCGCGTTTGACCTCTTCATTGAACAAGCTGTAATTTGTAACCATGGGGGAAGGCGAACGGGAAACCGCAGGGTGTTTTCCATCCATAGGTCTGGACAGAGCTGGCTGCAAAATGCAGAGTGGAAACAGGCGATTGATTTGAGCCTTAGGATGTGATTGCACCGGGTCCCCTGTTAAATCCAGGGTAGGGAAGTGAGGAACAGACTCATCCGGAGCTGTGTGTGTATCCTGTGTAAGAGTATGAGGAATATTTGCTCTGCTTAACTTCAGATGTCTAACTCGAGCTCCCTAAGCAGTGAAAGAGTGTGAATATCCCTCCTTCCTCCATGCAAACCCCACAACTCCCCCCAGATCCCATCCTACAGCACTTGGCAACCTTTATAATCCGGTTTGGGCTAGAAACTGGGAGCAGGCTTTGTTGGTTTTCTTTTTAATGTGAATTACATAGGGAGGTTTTGAAAAACCCTTCCTTAGCTTAACAAGCTATTGGATCCAGTGCAGGCGTTGCTGCCCTGACCACGTGGGAGACCAAAGGTTCCTTGTATTCTCCTGGCAGATAAATTTCCAGCCATGCAAACGAGGGGCTCTTTTTAATGACTGTTTGTTGCACAAGCACAGCAGTGCCTAGCTGTAAACCAGCTTCTTTTGCAAATGTTGTTGTCATCTATTTGCCTTGGAGGCCATTGAATCTTGAAGTTTTTTCCCAGTACAGAGTCTTCCTAGCTATAATTTTGGGCTAAACGATGAAGAATTGACAGTTGAATTCTAAAAGGATTTTTTGCTCCTTTAATCCTACAGGAGACCTTCAACCAACAGGTCTGTGTTACCAGAAGCAGTCCTTAGCCTGGGTTTAGAGCTGTTTTTGGAGGAATGGGTCAGGAACGCTGTCCAGGGAGTGATTTCTAAGGTCGTGTTTTAAGTACTCCCGAGTCCCTTTGTGCTCGTGGGGTGCTGTTTCTCCAACTGCTTCAGGCCCTTGTCGGTTCCTCGCCGTGCTTTCCTACCACGTCACACGGGATCCAACACCCCGATCTCCACCACGGGCTGCGCACAGTGCCCCAGGTGCTGCTGTGCATCACTGCTGTGCGTGGGGGGAAAAAGAAGATATTCAGAGCCACCTCCCTACCAGACAGTCCTTAGGAAAATAGTGATGTTCTGCTTATATAGGTGATACAGTATTTTGCGTCTCTTCTTCCAAAGAAAATGTTTATGTGGTTGCCTGTCCGTCTGGTTTCTCTCAATGCCTTTTTAATCTGTTGTTTAATTGCCACCAAACTGTATTAAGGGGTAAAAGGGTTGGGGATAGCCAGCTTGGTGAAACTTAGCCGCTGGGTAGAGGAAAATGGTCGTAATAACTCTCCCACTTAAAGCAAGGCAGGAGAACTCAGCCTGGGTGTAGCAGGTCCCATCACTTGCCAGGCAGGCAGGGTGGTGGATGTGAGCAGGAACGTTGGGACAGGTCAGAAATGTTGGGACAGTGGGAACAGGGCTGAGATAAGAACAGGGGATGGGAGGCAGAGAGGGAGGTGGGAAGCCGGAGAAGAGACTAAATGTTTTACGAGCTGTTGGTGAGCTCCAGGGCTGTTGTGGTGGGGAGTGTTTAGAGGAGCTAGGACGCAGATCTGGAAGGAATCGGGCTTCACTTGTTCCTCTGCTCACAGAAAGCCTTGTCTTGCAGAAGCCCAGCTGAAGGAGGTCGAGGAGATGCTGGAACAGGAAGGCTTGTCTGAAATAGCTCACAGTAATGCCAGCGAACAGATTGCTTATTTACTGGTAGAAAGAACGACGCTGCTGGAGAAACTGGAGATCGCAGATCAGAAGTTGAACTCGCACGGCTACGTAGACAGGCTGTGCGCGGCGCAGCTTCAGGTACCTCCCGCTTTAGCTGCTCAGGCTGACTGAAAGCGCGCTGGGGAAAAGGTTGTCTTTGAGAGACTTTTTTTGAAGTAAAAATATTTCTTTCATCTATGAGGACGCTGTGGATTCTTAATGCTGAAGTTGATTTCTTTGTTAGTTTTCACACTCGTGTATTTACACTTGATTTGCTCCCACATCTTGCGTAAGGATAGTGAATAGGATTAATTTTAACAGAGCAAATGTTGAAGACTTTGTGATATAGTTGGTCTGAGGATCTTCACGGGGTAATAATGACTTTCTACTAATCCAGATTTCCTGATGATCCAGTATTTAATTTCAGATGACTTGGGTTCCCTCTGGAAATTGTTAATTTAAGAAAAAAAAACCTCCCCTACACTTAAGGTGAGGTTAAAACTCTTCCCTTGTCTTCTAGCTGCTGAGCGAGAGGATGGAAGTTAAGCAAACCTCTGCTTACAGACTGAGTTCAGCAAATAAATTCCACAGCATGACTTGATGATCAGCGGGTTAGAGAGGAACATCCATGTCTTGACTCTTTTTTTTTGCTTTCTGAGGTCGAGATGAAGAACGCTGACAAATGGTGGAGGAGCAGCAGCTACTGCATGTTGGAGAGACAGTTTGTGACTATCATCTCGGTTAGGGAGATCTCCCTCCCACTAAGGCCACCGATTTCCCCCTACTCCTCAATACGGCCATTTCACAGAGCTGGAGCCCAGGAGCTGCCGGCTCTTGTAGCTGTTTCTCCCGCATTGCTGTCCTTGCTGGCCTCATCCATGACGTAGTTCTGACGGCAATGGCTGTCGGACGTGCAGGAGCATAAAAATTGCTGCGCTAGGCCAGGTCTAGAGCCTGTTTAGCCCTGCGGTGTTTGTGATACGGAGCGTTAAGTTTTTCTTCTTTTTCCCAATCTCCTTCTGCCACTTCAGAAGTGGCCAGGCCAGGTTGCCCCTCTGGAGGGAGAGGGGTTGCTCCTGCCTGGGGACCCAGCGGATGAGCTTAGGGGAGAAGGCTCCAGGCTGCAAGGGGGACACGAGAGGGCCAGGAGCTGCAGCCCCTGCAAGGAGCAGCCAGCCAGGATTCACAGGAAAGCCCTCCTGGGGACAGAGGGGACCGGCAGCGTTTGGTGACCTCCAGAGTCGGACGTGGCTGGAAGCAAGGGCTGCCTGCTGGGGCACAAGTAGGTGGGAAACTTGTGGACAGACCGTTTCGCTTCTGTCTTGTCTTCTGTCGCTACCTTGAACTTTCTACAGTATTAAGTTTCTTGTTTTTCATTCTGATAAAACTGGTTTGGAGTTGAAAAGCTTCTTGGCCTTTTTTGGGCGAGCTCTCTGGAGGAGGGAGGCTCGGCACACCCGCTGCGCAGCTCGGCTTGGTTTGGGCTGTGTTGTGCCATCTGACCAGAAGCCAAATGCAAAACCTCAGAAGACAGCGTCATAGGAGGGCAAATATGTCGTGACAGTTCATCAGAAACGCTCCCCTTGCCTCCAGTGGCATGCAGTGTCTGAACCAGAGCTGCTATCGTTGTGTCTAGTAGGCCTTGATTAATTTTTTTTTGCCATGAATTTGGTTGCTTGTTAAACCCCCGCAGTTTTCTCTCATCCTCAACATCTTGTAGCAAGGACTGTCACAGTTCAGTTACTGTCACATAAAGTTCCTTTGTTTCAAACGACCGTCTCCTGGCTTCGCTTGATTCTCTCCCGCTCTTGTATTAAGAGGCAGTGAACAATTGCCTTTTTATCTGCCTTTTCTGTGCCACTTGGTATTTTACTGACCTCAAGAGCATCCCTTTCTGGCTGGAGAGTCCTAATCTGCCTAACTATTGTAGGCTTGGGTGTCATTCGGGATTCATCCGTGGTACAATAACACCTTCAGATGTAAATATCCACCTCGGAATCAAAGAATCTGTTTGCAGTGAGGCAGAGAAGCTTCCCTGATGCGCCGTCTCCCACTCTTGGATAGAAAATGCCTCTCTGCAAATCCTGAATAATCTACCTGGGAACGCCTGTCACTTGATAACAAATATTTGCTGCATTTTTTCCTACCAAGCCGTGTGATAGTGTCGTGGTTTAGCCCCACTCGGCAACTAAGCACCACGCAGCCGCTCGCTCACCCTCCCCCTCCCCGGTGGGATGGGGGAGAGAATCGGAAGGGCAAGAGTAAGAAAACCCACGGGTTGAGATAAGAACAGTTTAATAATTGAAATAAAATAATAATAATAATAATAATAATAATAATGATAATAATAATAATAATAATAATTGTAATGAAAAGGAGAACGAGAGAGACAAACAAAACCCAGGGAAAAGAAAACAAGTGATGCAACCGCTCACCACCCGCCGACCGACACCCAGCCAGTCCCCGAGCAGCGATCGCTGCCCCCCGGCTAACTCCCCTCGGTTTATATACTGAGCATGACGTCATATGGCCTGGAATAGCCCTTTGGTCGATTTGGATCAACTATCTTGGGCTGTGCCCCCTCCCAACTTCTTGTGCACCTGGCAGAGCATGGGAAGCTGAAAAAGAAAGTCCTTGACTAGTCTAAGCATTACTTAGCAACAACTAAAACATCAGTGTGTTATCAGCATTCTTCTCATGCTAAATCCAAAACACAGCACTATGCCAGCTACTAGGAAGAAAAGTAACTCTAACTCAGCTGAAACCAGGACAGATAGAAACCCCACTGTAGTTAAAAAGGGGAAGCAGAGCCGTAACCTTCCAACGAAATGCCAGTTAACCTCATCTGCTACCGAGCATTTACCGGGTGTGATTGGATTTTCTCTTCCTTCGGTGCCATGGCTGAGTAAGGGAAGTAGGACCCGGGCAAACGAAGGATGCAGATGCCTGCAAGTCTGGTGTGGAATCCAAACCTTCTTGCACGGACCTCGTCCTTCTGAGGATGCAACTGACTTCTAGCAGTCCCCTCTCGGGAACATGCTTTCTAACAACCCTGTAATGAAGATGTTTCTGTGACCAGCCTGGTCTTGAATGCTGGATAAAGATGGAGAGGGTGTTGTTGCAGCTGGGCTGGGTGAAGGACAGAGCCAAGGCACAGTCTTGTGCGTGGAGATAATACAGGCTGTCTATGTGTGAAGAACAATGTGGAGTTTACTTGAATTCGTAGAATCATTAAGGTTGGAAAAGACCTCTGAGATCATCTAGTCCAAATTCCTCCTGGTACGTGGTGCCAGGGTCCCCCGGTAGGTAGACAGGCCTGTAACTACCTGACTTGCACCCGCTTTTCATGCAGCTGTTTGGAGGAGTGAGACTTATTAAAGGAAAATGTGTTCTTGCACGATCAAAACACGTTGTAAGCTTGGTGCTCCTCGTTGCTAATCGAACACGACTCCTCTGCAGTTCTTATATGGGCACCTTTCTTTCTGTGCTTTTAAAACCAGGTGAAAGACACATTTTTCCAGGAAAAGAGTTTCTCTAAAGCACACTGTTTTTTCTCCCCAGATGATGTCATCGCTGTCCGCACTTGTGAACTAGAAACTGTTGATTAAGCGCTCCATTGTTTGGGGTAGCATCGCGCTTGTTTTACAGAATCATTAGAGTCGCGGCAGTGTTACAGGTTAATAGGTTAATTGCTCTTGTTACTCTGCTTACTGGAACGTGTAGCCTTTCTTATTCTCAAATGACCTGTTACGTACTTGTTTCGCTCTTAGACTGGATGTCCAGATACGTTCCTGTCTGGTACAGAAATGAATGCAGCTTTTAGCTAGCCTGCTCAAGCAGAATCGATTTTTTTTTTTNGTTTTTTTTTTTTTTTTTTTGGATGCATTCTCGCTAATGCAAAAAGCCAGGGTAACAAACACGTGTCTTTGTGTGGTCATCTCTAATATTTACGTGGGGAAATGCTTTCTGAGCTCTGGTAGAAGGCATGGCAAGCGTGCTCACTTCTCTAGAGCCAAGGTGCTCGATATTAACGACACCCAACCTCCTGAGCGGCAGCGAATCCTTGGTGCTGGTTCGTGTGTGCAGGCTGCAGGGGAGCAGGAATCTGTTCACTCGCTAAGTGGTTCAAAAGAGGGGGACGTGGGGAAGTAACCCAGTGTTACTCTGATAAAGTGAGACAAGCATACTCGGCACCAATGTATTTGGGTAAAGCCGAGCCCACAGGCTCGAAAAGGAAGATGCCAAGGAGATCACAGGTTGTTTTTGTTTTGTTTTTTTTAAAAAAAAAAAGTAGTGAACCCGCAGTGTTCCCAGTACCAGCTGAGACAGCTGAGGGATTCTCACAAGGATTTGGGGTAACTCTGGTTGAAATGTTCTCTTCAAATATCAGGTATGATTGCAAAACCCCTTCTAATCAAGATATGTTGAAACTGAAAATCCTGCGCGCTGGTGTTGAGGGATACACAGCAGCATGCTTTCTGGTGTCGTTGATTTATTAAATCTCTTTCTGTGCAAGGATGAGTTTGATCACGTCCATCAGACACTAGAAGGTGAACTCCAACAACAGCATGAATCCACGCAGCTTACTGGAGAGGCAGTGAATAAGGTAATATACATCTGCGCGTTTTCTTGCTGATGACGTGGCACGTAGTTGAGATTTCAAGCAGCGGGTCTGTTCTTAAGCACCCTGTGAGGTTTTTCTTATCGTTTTTAGCCAATGGGATACGAGTGAGCTCTGAACTTCAGGCTGTGCAACCACATCAGCCTGGTGCTACGCATGAGTTAATTGCTTCTGCCGAGAGCCAGGGTTAACATCTCACCAGCTTTGGGTCAGGGCTGGCTTGTAAGCGTTCATGTGCCTTTAGTGGTAGCCACAAAGAAATGTCATTGGAGATGAGTGGGCCAAAGTTGAGGGGGTGAGAAATAGCTCTTTTTGTATCAGCTGAAACGACTTTTCTGCAGAATCACAGGTCGGTGGGAGCAGTCTCTGGCTCCTGCCCGCTAGGAGCAAGCGCAGACTGGAAGAGGAGGTTAGCAGTGCCAGGCTGGCTTGGGGCTAGCTCTCACAACGGCCACGGGACCACAAACGTGCAGAGCTGACTTGTCCTTGGAGCAAACTCTCACGGGGTGCGGTGGAGCCCTCTGTTTGGAAAACCTCATATATTACGTGTTTGAAAACGCATCGTAACGAATGGCAGTGTCTCGGGGAGGGATAAACAGAGCCTTGTGTAGGGAAACAGCCACGCCATGCTGTTCAACACCCGTGGTTTTGCACGTGTCCGTGGTGAAGAGGGTTGTCTACTGCGTGTCTGCCTCCTGCCTCTGCAGCTTCCCCCAGCTCACCTGCTTTCTGCTTCACAGAATCACAGAATCATTTTGTTGGAAAAGACCTTTAAGATCATCGAGTCCAACCGTACCTGTCCATTACTAAACCGTAACCTGTCCATGTCCCTAAGCGCCTCGTCTGCCCGGCTTTTAAATACCTCCAGGGATGGGGACTCCACCACTTCCCTGGGCAGCCTGTTCCAGTATTTGACAACCCTCTCCGTGAAGAAGTTTTTCCTAATATCCAATCTAAACCTCCCCTGGCACAACTTGAGGCCATTGCCTCTCGTCCTATCACTTCTTCCTTGGGAGAAGAGACCGACCCCCACCTCACTGCACCCTCCTCTCAGGCAGTTGTAGAGGGCGATGAGGTCTCCCCTCAGCCTCCTCTTCTCCAGGCTGAACAACCCCAGGTCCCTCAGCCGCTCCTCACAGCACTTGTGCTCCAGACCCTTCCCCAGCTTCGTTGCCCTTCTCTGGCCACGCTCCAGCACCTCCATGTCCTTCTTGGAGTGAGGGGCCCAAAACTGAACACAGCACTCGAGGTGCGGCCTCACCAGTGCCCAGTACAGGGGCACCATCACTGCCCTGGTCCTGCTGGCCACACCATTTCTGATACAAGCCAGGATGCCGTTGGCCTTCTGGGCCACCTGGGCACACTGCTGGCTCATGTCCAGCCGGCTGTCGACCAACACCCCCAGGTCCCTCTCTGCCCAGCACCTTTCCAGCCACTCATCCCCAAGCCTGCAGCGTTGCATGGGGTTGTTGTGGCCCAAGTGCAGGGGCCGGCACTTGGCCTTGTTGAACCTCATACAGTTGGCCTCGGCCCATCCATCCAGCCTGTCCAGGTCCCTCTGCAGAGCCTTCCTGCCCTCCTGCAGATCAACACTTCCTCCCAACTTGGTGTCATCTGTGTCTCTGTTTGTGTTGCCACCCTTGTTCTGGCGGGTCAGGAGTAGCGCGGAGGGGGGACCTGCTTTGGTCACTTCACCGGGAGGGTTATCTTGTTTCCGTTGGAGCATTAGCCCTTGTGTTTCAGTCCTACGGGGAAGAGCTGGAGAGGGAACAAGCATCACGTGCAAGAGTTGAACGAGATCTGGATGAGGCCACACAGAGGCTGATGATGGCACACGAAGAGATCCGGAGGTTGACAGATGAGCTGGACGCACAAAGAAAGGAGCAGAGCAAAATAGGTGAGCACTTTGCTTCTGGCCACTCCTAATTACTGGCCTGCACTTAGCCCACCCCTCGTTAGTGTAAGCCTTGGACTTCTCACCCAGGGGAGCTGGAGGCAGGCTCTTGTGTCCTCTCTGCTTGTAATGTGGAAAAATCAGTGTCAGATGTTATCCTGGTACCTAGGAGAGCTGAATGCAGTCGTTAAGTCACAACTCAATTAGTTCTGAGCGGGGAAGGCTGAGACATGGGGTTATCTGATCCGTGATCACAGCAGCAGGGTCTTGACTGCCTTCCTCCCCCTGGCTCGTATAGAGGGAGAAATTCATGCCCTAGGAGGGGATGGGGAGAAAATGACGACTTGGTCCAGAAACAGGGCGGCTAAAATACCATGTACACAGCGTTAGCGCAGCTGGCCCGCTCATCTCCAGGTTCTTCAGGTGCTGCGTTTGGGATGGTGCCTCGTTAGGAGCTCTTAACAAGTGCTCATAACCGGAGCTTATCAACAGTCTTGAAGCGACTGGTTAGATTCTTATCACTGCTAATATTTGCTTAACCTCCTTATTGAAATAACTCCTGTTGACCAGCCCTTAAGTATTACATTTTTTTAAATATACTGGCTGTAAAAATAAACAGTCTTCTGGAGGGAAATCAAACTACTTGATAAAGCTCCTGTTGGAGTGGTCCCTAAAGCCAGGTGCTTCACTGCTACTTCCTACAGATTTCCCGAGCAAAACGCTCGTTTCTGGATGCTCTTTCTCTGGGTTATTTACGTTGTCCCAAAATCTGTGATGCGGAATTTCAGTGGAGAACAGCAAAATGGGATGAGATCACACATTCCTGCCCTATGTGCCTTTGCCGAGACTGATTCGCCTAAGGAGACTGGTACCACCTGGGTAGGGTTTATGCGTGAATTGCAGGTCCTGACGCTGACCTCGCAGCTCACGCACAACGCTCAGACCTAGCTAAACCTTCTAGCCGGCCTCCAAACCCATCGTTTACAGCCTTTTAATCAAAGGCAGGCAAATGAGCGCTCTGTGGGCATCTGCTTTGCGTATCGATTGATGCACACGCGTCCCTGGGGATGGAGCGAGCGTTGTGTTGCAGCCTCCAAACAGTACTGCTTCTCCAGATTACGGACGGGCTGCAGCGTGCGACTCCTCGCAGTGGATTGTAGCCTGCGTGGGGCAATCTCTGTTTTGTAATCTTCTTAAGTATGAAATGAATATAAGGCTTTCCAAACCGTGAGTAAGGGTTTAATGCTCGTTATGTCTGTGTGGTTTATTACGCCGCGAGTATTAGTGTGCGGAATTAGTGTTATAACATCTTTGTGGCTTCCCCGATGACGTATCTCTGCGTGCCTTCTCCTCCCCACGAGCTTCAGAGCCAACTGTTCTATAAATAATTTGATTTTCGAATAAAAACCTAAAATGAAATCTCTGTTCTTTAGTAAAACTCCACTTAAACCGTGTATTTTGGTTCAACGATAACTTGCAGCTGCTTGCTTGCGTTGAAGAGAAAATACAAGACTGCCCCTGGCCAGCTTGTAGCCCAGTTATTGGGTCTTTGGTGATTAGAGATTCTAAATTGTGTGCCTGGCTGTCTGCCGCTTTGATTTTTTTCTTTGGTTTTCCTTCAACTCTGTATTTAACAAAGTGCGTTGCTGAGTTTTGTGTTCAGAAGCATACAAACGGGCTGCCACAGCACAACTGTCTCTCTGTTATCCTTGTAGAATCAGCCTCGTGCTCAGCCCTGCAAGCACCTGAGAGCCGGGAGGAAGGGGTGAACGAACGGAGAGAGAGTGGTAAGTCGTGCTCTTTACGAGCAGGGAAGATCCGGAATTCTATCAAGGCTTTCTGTAGTGGTAAACAGGCTTTTCAGCAAAACGAACGCTTTGGTAGAAGGTGTTCCTTGCCTTTTATTTTTAAATTACAAAACTGAAAATCCAATATCAAAAGCCTTCTTTGAAACAGGGGTTGGGGGTTGTGGTTTTTTGTTTTTGTTTTTTTTTTTTTTTTTTTTTTTTTTTTTTTTTTTTTCCCCAGATTGGGATCAAGAAAGAAGGTATGTTTTCATTTTTGCTGGAATAAAAGTCAAATTTAAGCTGAAATTTCCTCTGCCCAGCGTTAAGCTGAAAAGGGAAAAATCTTTGTTCACCTTTTCTGTAAGGATGACCGTCTCCTCACCAGTTTTACTTAGGATTAGGATGCCAGTGTATACGTGGACACATTTCTATCAGTGCGCTCCTAATAGAAACTACTTTTCCTCTTTCTTGCACTTGAAATACTAGATAGCCTGCATTCATTGCTGTGACGGTTGCATATATTTATCGATTCAGGCTTGAAAGGTTGGCATGCAGCCATAATTTTTCCTGTACTGGCCATTCCATAAATACTAACTCTAGCACAACACCGATACATTAACTGCGATTATGTTTCTGCTTGCAGCAAATTATGACTTTTATGATGAAAATAAGAAATATGGCTGTTTGGGTTTTTCAAAGCTTACCCTAGTTGTTTGTGAAACCCGTACCTAAATGTCTGAGGCGAGGCGTTTTCCATGATCTAGAGGTAAACTGAATCCCCGGAATAACTATGGAGAGACTGCTGTGCTCCTGTAATAAACATAGCACTGCTATTCTGATCTCCAGAAACATAAACCTCTACTATGTGAGTAAGAGAATGCATTCCCGTATGTATGGGGACCTCCTCTCTGTGCTGTCGCACACGTACACCTGCGCGTAAGGGCAACGCGATTTCAGAAGCCTTATTCATGTGATAGCCGCCCTCTGAGCTTGGTCGAGGGCCAAACCGGTGTTGGTGACCAGATTTTTCTGTTCTCTACAGACAGGACTGAGCTACAGAAGGCCATGGAGCACAACAGCAGGCTGGACAAGGAAATTCTGGCGCTGCGAGCGCGGGTCCAAACACTCGATTTGGAAAGAAAAGCGTTCCTCGATCTGGTGAGTACCCATCTCCTGGTCTGCTGTGGCACCACCGAGCCTAAGCGTAGCCAACACTCCTGGGCTGCCTCCTGACATCCAGCCCTACTCCTTGACCCACCCTGCCTCTCTCTTTCCCCTCTCTTTTCTATAGCCAGTCTTTCTAGAGCTGCAGTTCCGATGTTTCATGGCTCACAGAGTAATAAACGTTGGGAAACGGGCAGAATAATAATCAAAGGGTGTTTTAAAGCAGCTGCTGTTACTGCAGCCCTGAAAAAAAATTCAGCTCTCATCGCATCCTTCAGTGCAGGAAGAGTTCGATGCTTCGCCGAACACCGAGGGGGCTGTGCGTGCTCAAACTGATGGTGTGCCTTAGGGCTCGCAGCATAGAGCCCTGAAATACGTGTTTTCCTGTGCCCACTGTGCAGGATCAGCTCGATGCTTTGCGTTGCTAGTCGATGATTGCACAAAATCAAGTGGCTAAATTCTAAGCAACATTTCTGCCTTTTCCTGGGGACCGTTATTAAAGACAGCGAATAAGTTCAGTCTAAAACCCAATACTAGCTATTTTTTAAAACAATTTTAAACTTATGGTCTTGGTTTGATACCTCTCGGCCACTTCGGCTTTTTAGTGTGGCTACGCTGATTTGCTCAGGAGAAGATAAACGTATTCCTTTCCATTTTTTGTGGGCTTTCTTAAGTGAATGCCATTATTATTAATGGAATGTTTGACGTAATAAATGTAGGGTTCTCTAAACGCAATAATCTTTTATCAGCAAGATAATTCCTTACTGAGATTGCCAATAGTGAATTAATATAACAATCTGTTTCCCATTAAAATGTGTCATTTGGCACCAATTCTGTTTCTGTTCTTAATTCTCGAACTCTTTATACCGGTCCTTCAGCAGCCTATAATCGGTTGCCAACAGTCTATAATTACTTATGCCACCCCAGCACAGATAGCTCAGCAGCCGTCTCGCGGGTCTCTTGGATTAAAATGAGTATTTTTAAATTAATATAAGTATCTCTGAGAATGCCATTTCTTTACAATAATACCAAAGACTTGCTTTCTTGAGTAGAATTTATTCACATTTGAGGATTTAAAAATTTTAGTATGTAGTTCTTGGTCCTTGCGTTTAAAAAAAGTTGCTGGTTCTTCCTTAGCGTAGTGTCTAAGCGTATCTGTAATCTCAAACCTTGTATTTACAGGACAGTCCGTTTCTGGGTCTGCAAAAAAATATTACTCGGTTCCTATTCCTCGTTTTACCTTTTTTTTTTTTTTATTCCAAATAACATTTTCTTTAGGACATTGCTTCTTTCAGGCACTATGTATACATACACACGTGTATATGCGTTTCTTTTTTTAAATAATATATTAAAAAAGAAATGTATCTGTGTAGTTTTTGTGTATATAAATGTAAGGTATTGTTTTCTCTGTACAGGAAAAAAACGTAGCCAGACTGAGATCCCTTCCAACCAACCATGTTGTTAAGCTAAAAGCAAATTACCTTTATTCCTTGGGAACGAGGTTTAACTGTTGGCATAGAAGTTAGAAAACCACGATTTTTCATTTGTAGAAGCTGAAAGTGTACTTTATTACGAGCCACAGGAGTTCTACATCCTGAAGTCTTTTTTTTTTTCCCTGCCTGTGAGTTATGGACAGCCGGGCGAGGGGCAGGCTGGCCGCTTGGCTCTGGTTTGGTGGTCCGTGGGGCACGGACCTCGTCCCTGCCGTGTGCTCCACCGGTTGGAGTATTGAGCCTTAACCGTGCAGGATCCGGTGTCTGTGTGGCGTGAGTGAGCCCGTGTGAGTGGGCCCTGCAGGTGCCTGTGGGCGTGGATGGAGGCATTGCACGAGGCTGAAGAAAGGAAAAATGCGCGCTGGGAAGGTGGCGTGTGAAAGCTTTGCAACGGCTGATAGCTCCAGGGACTAGCAGTGCTGCTAGATCTGCAAAAAAATGATAAACCTGGGACACCAGCGGTTCGCTGAACCTCTGCAAGGTCCCTGGCGTCGACTGCGTGAAGCTCAGGTGGCATCCACACGTGCTGCTGGGCACGCTTGAAGAGCACGGGGTTATACCTGCATCTGATGGAGGTGAGCGCCGTCTGCAGGACTTCACCAACGCCCATCCAGAAGCCGCCGCGGTATGACCTTGCGCTTCCGAGTAAATGGCTGCGGTTGGCCGCCCAGCTATTGCTCCAACCGGTAGCTGAGACTGAGTGTGCGAGAAAGTGACTGTGCGACGTGAAGTTACCTGCTAATAATAATATTGTATTGATCCTGTTGATAACAGCAAAGGCTAAAAGGTGACCTCAGAAATAGCGGGTGTCATCTGTCTGCCCCTCTGCACTCAGTCGTGTTCGGGAACAGGGAATGTACAACGTGTGCGTGATCAGTAACTGAAATAAATGAAGAAAAATCGCTTGCCCTTTGATGCAGCGCAGCGTTCCCCCTTTTACAGCTCTTTACCTTTCGAAGCAGTCTGAGGCCGCCCAGCTGGAGCAGCCACGTGATCTCAACCAATCCCTCGAGCTGAGTTATATTAATAAATCTGCAGTTTATCTACAGCAAATTTGAGGGGAATCTTAATTCTCTAAGACAGCAAGATGAACGTGCACCAAAAATAAAAGCAAGTGTTTTCCTTTCGAAGGTTGAACAGCTCAAAGAGGAGATCTGTGAGTATCAGAGGAGCGAGAAGCAAGTACTTCCATTGCCTGCACCAACCGAGACTGAAGACGTCGCAGCGTCCTTGCTGCAGGTATTTTCGAGGGCTTTTTGTTTGCCATTCTAGAAAGCAAACTGAGCAAACAGGCCCCACTCCGCGTTTCGGCCCCACTCCGCGTTTCGGCCCCATGCCGTAAATGAAGGGGCACGGCTTGTAGTGCAGAAACGCTTGTGTTCTCCTTTCTACGTATGTGCGAGTGCATCCCGTGCAGGTGTGACGTAGGATTTAGAATAGAACAGAATCATTAAGGTTGGAGAAGACCTCTAGGATCATCTAGTCCAACTGTCAACCCAGCGGTGTTGGGTTCATCTAGTCCAACCGCCAACCCAGCCCCACCGTGCCTACTAAACCATATCCCGAAGTGCCACGTCTACGCGTTTTCTGAACACCTCCAGGGATGGTGACTCCACCACCTCTCTGGGCAGCCTGTTCCAGTGCTTGACCGTATTTATGCTGGGCATGAGGAATACGCTAATGTGTAGAGCATGTCTGTTGGTGTAAGCTAATACCCACTGGTGCCTTCATATTATTATGGGCCTTGGGGCTTTTTTTTTCCCCCCTCCTATCACTGGAGGATTATCTAATGCAGATGGAGTAGCAGATGTAGCTCATGTTTTCTGGTGGCCTTATTTATGAAAGACTCGGGTAGCTTTGGAATCGCGTCGTGCTAAGATTTCAGTCTTAATTATGTGCCAACTTTTCATTTTCTCTTCAGTCACAGGCCACAAAGGATGAAGAGAGGGTTGAAGGAGACCACGCTTCAGGCAAAGCTGGCTCAGACCAAGAAGACAGATACCAGAGTAGTGAAACGCTTCATAAAAGGTGAGCAACGTAGAAATCCTTCAGCTGTTGTATTTCAATTGTGGCTTATCTGGCACTCTGGTTTCTGTCTCACAGAGTGCATTTAAGTACTGGGTTATTTAGAATACTCTTTGGTACCAGCTTTGTTCCTCTGCTCCCACATCAGAAAGTTTGGAGGCAACGCAGTCCTGAGTGGGTCTGTAGCCTTTGGTATCAAGAATGCGGGCTGTTTTCTGGTACTTTCTCCAGTTGGTTGCTTTTCTAAAAGACTAGGGTTGGGCTTTTGTGGCTCTCTGCAGACAAAAGTGTTGTTTTCAAAACTGTTTTGCTGCTGAGAAGATTTCTCTGGGTTTGGTTCCTGTCCAGGGGCGTACCAAGACGACTTGGCTTTCAGACTTAAATATGTAAACTGGGATTTTGAAGGGAAGTCAAAGCTTCATTCTCCTGTGGCCTGCTCAGGAAGCTGCTGCTGCTGCTGAGCCTCTTCTGGCAGGTTCAAGGAGGAAGGGGCGTCTGATACCATCATCCCATCCCTCTATCTCTTTTTTTTTTTTTTTCAAATTTTTTCCCTTCAAATGCCCAAGCCTGTTCCTCCACCTCAAGCAGCTGAATTTGCCATTGCCTCTCTGCTGTTAGCATCCTTGTGCCTGACCGGTTTTCACCCCAGACCTTCATCATAGAATCATAGAATCACAGAATGCTTTGGGTTGGAAGGGACCTTTAGAGGTCATCCAGTCCAACCCCCTGCAGTGAGCAGGGACATCTTTAACCAGATCAGGTTGCTCAGAGCCCCGTCCAACCTGACCTGGAATGTTTCCAGGGATGGGGCCTCCACCACCTCTCTGGGCAACCCCTTCCAGTGCTTCACCACCCTCAGTGTAAAACATTTCTTCCTTATATCCAGACTAAATCTGCCCTCCTTTAGTTTAAAACCATCCCCCCTTGTCCTGTCACCACAGGCCTTGCTAAAAAGCCTGTCCCCATCTTTCCTCTAGGCCCCCCTGAAGCACTGCAAGGCCGCACTAAGGTCTCCCCGCAGCCTTCTCTTCTCCAGGCTGAACAGCCCCAACTCTCTCAGCCTGGCCTCGGAGCAGAGGGGCTCCAGCCCTCGGAGNGACCTGCTGGCCACGCTGCTGGGGATGCAGCCCAGGACAGGGTTGGCCTTCTGGGCTGCGAGTGCACACTGCTGGCTCATGTCCGGCTTTTCATCCACCAGTACCCCCAAGTCCTTCTCCGCAGGGCTGCTCTCAATCCCCTCATCCCCCAGCCTGTGTTGATATCGGGGGTTGCCCCGACCCAGGTGCAGGACCTTGCACTTGGCCTTGTTGAACCTCATGAGGTTCGCACAGGCCCACCTCTCCAGCCTGTCCAGGTCCCTTTGGATGACATCCCGTCCCTCAGGCGTGTCAACTGCCCCACTCGGCTTGGTGTCATCTGCAAAATTGCTGAGGGTGCACTTGATCTCGCCGTCTATGTCGTTGATGAAAATATTTAACATTAATATTAATATTATTAATAACAATTAATATTAAACATTAATATTAAACAAAATATTACTTGTGTAGAGCCCATCAGCAATAATTCCCGTGCATCGCCACCTAAATAAGAGCAGGCACAGGTCATGCTGGATGTGAGACTCAAAATTAGCAGGACAGAAATATTCCACAGTGAAAAACACGTTGGGTCTTCCTCACCGGTGGTAAGGGGTTTGGATGTGTGTCAACGTGTTGACATAGCAGTTCTAGCCTTGGTGATGTCGGTCTTTGGTGCGTAGGTGCCGAGAGGTGATTGAAAACATCGAAGGCAGGAATTCACAGCTCCTTCATAAGCTGCAAAAACTGGAGCAGGAGCACGAGGATTTGGTTGAGCGCAACGAAGAGCTGGAATCGATTCTGGGAGAGACGCAGATCCAAACCAAGCAGGAGAAGGAACAGTTTGAGAGTGAGGTGGAGGGACTTTACCGGAAAGTAAGTAAGGCATGGAAGAAATACGGTTTGGTTTTGTTTAATTCCAGCTGCTTTTATCTCTGCGTATCGATCAGTAAAATAAAATGATGTTTGACCTAAGCCTGCATGCTGCTTTGTTTAGTTTGACAAAAAATGCAACTAGGAAAATCTGCCGGTTTCAGAAAAGAGGGGAAAAGAAGGAAAAAAATCCCAGCAGTGAGCAAATGACGTTCGCTTGGAGGTGCAGATTCCCCCAGTGTCACAGCAGCGTTGTCTTTTCCAGCTCTTGTCCCCGCTCCGTGGTGCTTGGGCAAGCCGAGTTAACTTGCTGACGTCCCTCCTGCATCTGCGGAGTGAGATCAGGCAACGCTCCCTTCCATACAGCCTTTCTGTACGTGTGGGCTGCGCACCCTTCAGTTTCTTGGCTTGAGCTGGAGCAAAGCCTTTTTGTTTCAAGTTCAAGTTGCATCTTTTTTTCTCTGGAGCTATTTCTTCTGAACCTCTTGTGGCTTAGAAGCCCTTATTTCCCCCGAGAGGCTGTCCTAGATGGCATCAGTGCTCCTGATGGATTTCAGCGTCTGTCTCCTGCAGGAACTGCTTTTCCACGTTGGACAGTTGTTTCTTCTGCTCCTGCAGTTCCCAGTGAAGAGCAAGTTCCAGGAAGCCTCAAGTCCTCTTGAGGCTCAGAAGAGAGGCCAGAGGTTTTCCTGAAGCCCATGAGAGTTGTCCCTTAACCTGGCACCCATGACAGAAGTCCACGCTTTGACTTGAATCCCTAACCACCCTCCAGACCCGTCCAACAGATGAAAATGGTCAGTGTGGGACACTGATGCTCCTTGATCCCAGGAAAGGTCACCAGTTAAGCGTGCTGATGACAAAAGATTGCACTTTTGGCTTTTCCCCAGGCACAGCGTCTTGGAGACCTGTCAGCCCATGTGGCAAACACCGAGGCACTTCTGGGTGTGGGGGGCCAGGATCTGCACTGCCTGGGGACATCCCTGCTGAAAATACCAAATTTGAGGGGACAGTGAGCTTCTCCCATCAGCTGCTATCTCTTGCTGCAGCGTCCGCTGTTGAATGGGGCAGGCGTGGCTGGACACATCTTTTTGAAGAGCTGTGATAAGCTGATGTATCTGGAGAAGCTCTGCTCAATCTTGATCGAGATGTGATTCTCTCTCTCTCCCGTGTCCTACTCGATTTTGGGCACCCTCAACCCAGTCTGGATCTTTTCCTGTTAATAGGACAAGACCATTCAGATCATCCTTTGACTTTAGGAGGCTGATAGAAAGTCTTTGTTATTTCCACTCATTTGCACATGACAGTCAGGGAACCTCTGGGCAATTGCAGAGGTGAAGCACCATGTTGATTATCTGGTTTACCAGAACGTTGGCAACATCAGAGGTCTTGCAACGCCTCCAGAGCCATCTCCATCCATGTTTTGAGCAAGGATTAAGTTATTGCTGAAGCTTCTCAGCCTGATGCTGCCTTTGTCAGGCAATCCAGGACCTGGATTGTCTTTAGTCTCGATTTACTGGATGGACTTCCCATCCCTCTGGAGGTAGCTCCGTGAGAAGCACCTGCGCTTACTGATGGGTTTGCGACTGCTTGCCCCCAGGGAAAATACCGTTTGCAGCATCATTACCAGGGTGTGTGATCCCTTACGGACAGGGCAGCTGAAGAATTTATAGCTAGAGAGACCAGAGGAAGCCAGAAGTTGGTCTTGCTAGATGGGTAGGTGGGCTTTCCCCCCAAAAGGCTGGCTGAGGATGTCTTTTCCTTTGGCTGAAGCCCTGCTGCCTGGCCAGAAGCTCTTCCTTCCTTGGGCTGAGTTGCCTTCTCCCCTCCGTCTGTGGCTAAGAGAAGCTCTCTGTAGTGATCGTGGTCCTGGATTGCCAGGCAGCAGGACCAGTCCGTAGAGGACCTTGGGTTTCTGAGGTGAGAAGGAAGGGCGCACGCAGGTTTTCAACCAGGAGCGAGCGGTGCTCGGACACGTCCCTACGCTTGCTGTTGTGTTAAAACACGATGTAGGAGATAGTAGCGGTGTGAAGGCGTATCCCACGGGAATGCTGGAGCAGCCACACATCTCCAAGATAAACTGTTCAAAGGAAGAAAAGATTAATTACTCGTCAATAGCCTCTGGCTGTGAGGAAAAAGTCTCTAAACACAGGGAAACAGACTTGAAGGCATGTTCGAATATCTTAATGAAGGAAGCCAGCAGGCACCGCGTTTCTAAGTGTGTAGCTGAGGAGCCAAGGGCAGGCTCTCAGATGGGAATGGCAAAAGGTTTGTCCACCAGGACTCTGCTTTTCTTTCAATCAGGGTTTGTTCAGCACACGCTAAAACGTTCCCCGCTTTCTCCCTGAAGTAGAATAAACGCAACCCTCCGCAAATCCAACGAGATGCATTTTCAGTTTGGAGAAATCCCTTCTTCGCTCGGTGTGGTGTTAAACAGATCCCTGGGAACGCTGCTTTCGGGGACGCGGGGTGAACGCAGCGGGGAGCACCCAGTAGCCAAGGAGATGCAAGGCGTTTCGGCTGGCACGAGCTTGGCGGCCGCTGTAGCTGAAAAAGAGACGGAGAAGAGGCACGCAGGGCAGCGGAGGAGAGACGGGCAGATTGCGGGATGGAAGAGGAGGTGGGTTGAACCTCGGCTAAATCCAGCGTCTGCTCAGGTCGACGGCTGCAGAGCTGCACCCTTCATCTCCAAGGAGCTTTTGGGTGCCTTGGAGGGAAGGACTGCACGAAGGCAGGGGCGCTGGAGCCTGCAGAAGGGAGCGCTGCTGGGCGTTCGCCAGGCTGCCCCATGTGAGGAGGACTTGGAAGTCTTTTCTGTTTTGGCACGCCTACAAAAATCTCGGCTGATTAGGCCACTGGCTCAGAACGAGGACACCGGGATACAATGTGAGTATTGTTTTGCCGTTGGCACGGGGCCGACGTGCGCAACTTAGAAGTTAGCGGCTTGGAGCAAAAAAATAAGCGAAATGATGGAAATGCATTGCTGGGTATCAACTTCATGAGCAAAGGTTGGCTGGGGGGTGGGAAGAGGAGGTTTATTGTGCTTTCGAGATCCCTTCCACGGCTCTAATGTCCTGTTGAACCCCAGACTATCATCTAGTCATGTGAGAGGAGCGGGGTTTGTTGCCCTCTAGCTCTTTTTGTAAGAGGCCTGGGTGTTTCACCCCACCCATTTCCTTTTAACACCTAGGTTGGGTAACATCATCTGTCTCGAAAAACTATCACAGCAGCTTTCCTCTGTTGGAGATCATTCCCTGCTGGGAGCTTCAAGAGAGCCATCTTGTGACTGAAGCCTGTCGGTGAAAGCAAAGCTCCTGGGCTTTGACGTGCTGCTTTGTAATCGCTTTAAATGGACTGGGATTGGCAGAGCCTTGGCACTTCCTCGGCTTTGGCTGCCCCTTGGAAAGGAATGAAAAATGATCTCTGAATAAGCGCAACGAAAGGAGCGTGAGAAAGGCATACGGCATCTTACTTGCTTCACCGTACGCTCATCTGTATGAGCGGGGCGATGGGTGCTGCTTGTGTGGGTACGCTGGGTACAGATGAAGCTGGCCTTCATCTGCAGCTGGACTTCATCTCCTTCCAGTTGTCCCCACTTGCTCTGCCGCCTCGTTCAGTGAAAGCCCGGCTCGGGCAGTGGGGAGGCCAGCTCGGTGGTTTAGAAACAAGAAAGCCAGCACAAACTTTCTTCCGAGCGTAAGGAGCTGAAAGGAAAGGCTGCTGCGTGCCGTGCTGGCTGGCAGCGGAGCAGAGTGGCTGTGAGTGCCAAGACTCGGATTTTGCAAAAGCGTCTGCGGGAACCGTAATGGGGAGGAGAAGCTGGCCTGCTGCTAGCTCCTTTAAGCCCTTTAAAACTGCAGGACTAATAATCGTTCCCACGAGATTCCCCACCAGGGTGGATGCCTTGGTTGGGGGGGGGATGGTGCAAATGCGGAGGGAGCACTTGTCCAGACAAACACTTTTCTGCCAGGAAAAGTACAGAGGTCATCGTTTTGCTGGCTCAAGTCCAGAGTCCTCGGAACCTTGCCGGGGGGAGTTACAGAATCACAGAATCATTTGGTTGGAAAACACCTTTAAGATCATCGAGTCCAACCGTACCTGTCCGCCACTAAACCATGTCCCTAAGCGCCTCGTCTGCCCGGCTTTTAAATACCTCCAGGGATGGGGACTCCACCACTGCCCTGGGCAGCCCGTTCCAATATTTGACAACCCTCTCAGTGAAGATTTTTTTCCTAATATCTGATTTCCTAATATCTACAACCTCCTTTGGGCAGTGGAGGAACCAGGACAAGTCCTGGTGGACTGGGTCCAATGTCTGCTTGGATGAGATCAGCTGCAGGGGAGCGAGCGCTGCAAGAGCATGGGAAAGGAGGATGGCCCATGATATAAATCGGGGTCCCGTGGGGTCCTCCGTGTTGCCATGTACAAGGCCCACAAGCTGTGGAAGCTTTGAATTTTCACCACGCGTCTGGGTCGTTTCTCTCCTTTTGTGGAGCAGGGTTCTTTCATTTTCTGAGTTGGCCTTGGACGGCCCCTTCACCCTTTGAAGCAGCAGGATGAAAGATGTGAGCTGGAGCTAGCCCACGCTGGCGGCTGCCCACATCCCCTCCTACTCCTCGCTTCCAAACATGGGGCTTATTCTGTAGCAGCAGCACAGGGAGCAATTTAGTAGTAGACATGCATTTAGTACTGGTGGTGAGTACTGCTTTGGTTTTAACTTGTGCTTTGTCTATGTTAAGATCACAAGTTTAGAAACAGAGTTACTTGAAGTGCAGAAGAACAAACCCGAGATGAGTGGGGAGGAGCAGGCATCGTCTGGAGCACAAGAGATGCAAGAGGTAAGAGGTTTTCCTTGGGAAAGAAATCGTTTTGTTTAGAAACGTACTAAATGAGCATCTCCTGCGAATGCTCTTTGTCACCATCTTCTGAGAACTTGTAGCCCATCAGCTCACGCAGGACAGACAGATGTCTTTAGAGGAAAGCAGCTAGCATGCCGATATTATCTCCCCGATAACTCATCTCTCTTACGAGATCGCCTTGCCTTCAGCACTGCGGAGCTCGTTGACTCCCCGGTGAGGATGAAGGGTTTACACGCGTAAAGGTGCTTGACTCTTGGTTAGGGTTTAGTGAAGCCTAGGTAGTGTGTAGGTACGTTTACAAGGCTGTTTCCCAGCTGGTTTTGGGCTGACTTTGCTGTCGATTTGTTACTTGCCAGCCAGACAATTGGATCTGCCAGGTGTATAAGCCAGACAGAGCTTATTACACACGGGAGAGGACCTTCCCAAGGTATCTTGGGTCAGGCGGAGGCTCCAGGCCTTCAGAAACGTCCAGCCAGCCCTGGGTATAAGGTGCTGGCAACTTTTGAGAACCGTTTTTCCTATCGTTGTTTTCTAGAAGACACGTTTTCTGCAATTTGTTTCTCTTTTTGCTAAAATAAATGATGCTGTAGAAGTGACTTTTAATTTTGCTTGTTCCAGATGCTGGACAGCTGTCAGGAAACGATAGAGAAGTTGGGAAGTCAGCTGGGAGAGCGGAGAGAACGGAGAAAGCAACTTGCATCTGAGCTTGAACTGTTACGAGAAGATCTGAAGGCTGAGAAGAAGGTATTGGGCAGCCAGGTACGTATAGCTCCTATGGTGGGACTCCCTGCAGGAGGCGGTTGCCGCTTGTGACTCCATAAAACATCCCCAGTTGCCCCCCAGGTGTGTCGCTTGACTTCTCTCGATGCATTTCTCTAGTCCAGCCAGTTTCAAAGCTTCTTTGGTAGATGGTTTTAAATCCATCTGCTTTAATGGAACTGTCTCTAACTCGGTAATTTATTTTTCCTTTCGGTCAATCTAATAACAAACCAGTAATTTCAAAGTTTGTAGCCAAACCCCCTTCTCTAGAGGGCAGAGTGGAAGTTTTCAGATTTAGGTATTTATTGCAGAGTTATTTGCGTCCATATGGCTCGTGATCGTGAGCCTTCATCTCTCTGCGTCACAACGTGGCAGGGTACTTGTAGATTTGAGCCAAGACCCCCCTGCAGAGCAACATCAGGGTTACCCGTTAGCAGCGATTGCTTTTCTGAGGTCAATCAACTGGCTAATTCTGAATCTGTTTAACACGGCTCCCCTTTAATGTCGGTAGTATCTTTCTTCACCAGAATATGGCATGATGAGAAGTCAGAACACCTAAGAGTCAGAGAAGTTTACATGAGCAGCTTGCTGGGATCCCGGCACTGCTTTTTGTTACGTGCCCTAAGGACCTTGGTACGCTTTGCCTGAAGCGATTGAACTGCTGGGTAGACTTCTGGTGGGTTTATCTCTGCCGGGAGAGTTGCCGCTGCTCTCGTCTGCCAGTTGGGCCATAGAGGAGAGCGAGCGTGTGACGCCAGCAAAATTGCACAAGGGCTGGCGTGGATATAGGCAGGACAGGGGCTGAAAATTAGGCTGAAAATGTAGGAGAGCTGCAGATCTGTGGCCTGGATCAGGCAGACAAGGGGGACCTGAAGGGAGACTGGCAAAGGGTGGGTTTCCATCTATTACAAACCCCGTTTTTTAGCACTCTGAGAGGCCTTAAACCATATCACCTCCTTGAACGTAAGTGAAAAACAATGAAAGTCCTGAACCGTTGATGCAACTGCGCGTACGCAAGAGTCTTACTGGAGGAACAGTGGCATCTAGAGGACAGGACTTCTGTGGTGCTGTTAGGCAACAAATTCACATTGTAAAAGCTCGGGATGCAGACCAAGCCTTGCCAAAGTGTGGTTTAGGAAGGGGCTAGGTCAGTCTATGAATATGCACATGAAGAGGAATTGTCTGATTTGGGGGATGATGGGGAAAACGGGAAGAGTCACTCTTTAACCTTTGCATCCCAATAGTTCAAGCTACTCGTGGTCCGGGGACCTTTTAATCAAAATCGTACATCCCTGTAAGTTTGGTTGTAATTCAGCCACCAGCTGGCCGGTGGTTTTGCCTAAGGAGGGGACTATTTTTCCATCAAAGGGATCACGAGACCAAGTCCAATGACCTGTTTTCGACTGGACGGCTGTAACGGTCTTTAAAATAGAGAACGTTGCACATGTTTGGTGGGATTCCTGACTTCACAAATGGGTTCACTCCCTTTTGCTAGAGTAGCCGTATTGGGATGAATCATTTACCAACCGAGTGCTGGAAGTTAGCTTGGCATGAAATCATCGGGTTCTCGTGGGTGATACGCACCTGGAGGTCAAGATCTGAGGTTGTTCAACGTTGTGTTTGTCGGGGTGTCCAACACAGAATGGGCAAGTGACTTAGATAGTATTTTTGTTCTTGTAATTTTAATGATGTGCTATGAACTGATGCTATGCAAAGAGCTCTTCGCATTTGTTTGGAACTCTCTTCTTGTTTTTAGACGTTTGAGAGGAGAAAGCTTTTTGTGAGCTTGTCGTTAGGGACGTATTACATCTGCTAACTCCTGTTGTTTCCTCAGCATGGGTTGCCTGACTCAAAATCAGAGTTTACAAACCATTGTAATAACTTCCCGAGTCTCCAAAGAACATCAGCAAGCAGGGATCTCATTAACGTATCCCATGAGAAGCTGCAAAAAGATAATGCTTTGTTAGATACAGAGGTGGGGGATGTAAAGAAATTCCTGTCGTTCTGGTGTCTGATGCAGACAGAAACTGCGAGTGTATATTGCTCGAATATAAATAAATCCATCTTGGTGTAGATAAGAAGACTTGGAATTGAAATATTAGTGCTAGCATACGCTCAGGAAGAGCTATTGATTAAAAAGCTTTAGGAATCAAAGTCATTGCTAGCATTTAGTAGACTTAATAGCATTTTTCTTTGAAGGATTTGGCTTCACCACTGCTTAGCAGGGAATATTAGACTAGGCAGAGTCTGGTTCCGGTCCGGTCTGGGAGTTCCTGTGTCCTTGTGCACTCCTCGTGCCTTCCCTTCTTGCCCCTTTTATTTTCTTGGCATCCTCTCTTTGTGTCTCAGGTTTTGGGTCTGCCATTGCCTGGTGTTAAGGCATTAGGTGACGTTGGAAGTGGAGGGCAGCCATCCATAGAAAGTTGGTTTGGGTTGACTTGGATGGAGACAGCTGAATACATACCTTGTACTCTTCCCGTTTTTTCCAAGAATTACTAGTTTTGTAAAGAAATATGGCACATGACACAAAGCCCTGAGAACTGCAGATGGGCAACAGAAGGATGAAATCAAATAAAGAAACGTGATTCGGTGATAGTTTACACGCAGCTACTTCCCATGCAGACAAAAGGACTTGCACGTGTATCTTCAAGGGTGAAGAACCACAATAATTTAGCTACAGACTCACAAGCCATATCTTCATGAAGTCCCCAGATGGCCTTACACTGCTCAAAAGGTTTCCATTCGACCAAAGAAAATCAAAGTCGTGGTGTTTTCTGACCTTACAGGTCTCTGAACTGCTACAAGAAAAAGAACAGATTAACAAACTCGAGCAGAAACACGAAGATCCATGTACAGATGAAAGGACGCATGAAGAACAGATGGCTAAAGTCGTATTTTTGGAAGAACAGCTCAAAAACTTGAGGGATGAACAAGAACTGCTTTGGTAAACCTTAACAAAGCCCGTGGTACTTTCTCCTCCTTCGCTGATGAATTTTTTTAGTCTTTTAAAAATCCCTGTAGTGCTGCTTCTGGCAAGAATAGGCACAGGAGCTTCGTGTCTTCCTTCTCGGGTAATGGTCTCTCTGTAGAGATTTTGGTGAACAAGCATTTCCCTTGGTGACATCATGATCACTCAGGAGTAAACCTTTTTTCTGCAGCCGTTCCAGATTCTGAATGGCATAAATGAGCGCTGTCCTTAGGGAGGAGGCTTCTCCTCTTGGAGTGAGGCAGTCTTTGAACTAACACGGTCCCAAAAAGTTCCCATGGTGGGCTTGGGCTCCTTGGGGCTAACTGCTGCCGGCAGCCGATGCTACACATCCTGCCGTGGATTTTGGTTGTCCTTGGAGGGCAGGCGTCAGCAGGCGTCGGGGTTGTAAATAAAGCTCTTACAGGTCCCCTGACTCCCCTTTTTTCAGTAGAGCAATACAAATTTGGAGTTGGAGCATCTGTGCTCAGGCTCTCAGTAGTAAGTAAAAGCTTGGATTAAATCCAGTGTAGTTACAGTCAGCTCAATTACCTGGGTAATTTGGTCCTGAGATAAAGTAAAAGCAGGATAAGAGAGGCAGGTTAGCTTATAGGGACGTACAGTTTGGGTTGAGATAAGTGAGACAGCTCCATCGGGAGACCTGAGCCCGTACTTCTGTACAGCGAGGCGTTGTGCGAGTGCTTCTGTGCCGCTTGTGGGCGCAGACCAGCTCACGTGGCCCCACGCGAGTGTTTCCTTAGCCAGCAGTTACCTACTCATGAACGGCTGAGAGCTGACCCTTTGGACACACGTTTTTTTTTTTTTTATTTTGTGGGTTGGTGTCCAGGGGAGACTGACCCTTGCCCAGAACTGCTAGACCCAGGATTAAATCCCCTTTGGAGCCTCCTGAGACACAAAGCGTTGCTTTGAGCGTTTCACTGGACTCTCGTATCCCACGTTTTTCCCCTTCGGAGGGTGTTTCCCCTTGGATGTGTATAGTTATCTTTCTCCTTTACTATTTCCTCTTCAAGTTCTGAATTACTAGAAAGCAACAAGAAGAGGGAGGAGCTAGAAAAGCAGCTAAAAGAGAGCAATGAAGAAAAACGGTTGTTACTGGAAGAAATTGCCCAGCTAAAGCAAGATATCGTGACTACCCGAGAGCAGGGCGACAGCACGCGTGAAGAGACTTTGAGGATGAATCAAGGCATGGCGCACAGAGAGAACAGGTTTCTCCTGTCGCAGAGCTCTGCAGGCAGTTTAGATGGGAGCGTTGAACAGGTAGGGGCAGCTTTGCCATCTGCACCGTACTTTTTTTTTTCACTAATTTAGTGGCAAAACCTAATTAAAGTGTACGGAAGCCAGTCCTTGCAGTGTGGTAGAGTTAGCACGCTGGGGGAGATGAGAGGCTGGCTGATTTGCTTGGGGAAAATGTTTGGAAGGTAGGAATGTCGTCGCTTCCTTCCGTCATGTTTTTGGACGTAGTGGGAACTTGGATAAGCTGAATGGCCCCCTTAGTACGCATGAAAGAAAGAAGTTATACAGTCCTTGTTTTAAACCTTTTGGAGCTCTTTCTCAGCTCCTTTTTGGAGTGTGAGCAACAGAGCTGGCTTGCTATTCCCACAACGGTCTTGCTCTTGCCGTAGGCAGAAGTTGTTCCACTTCCCTGCTGCTCCTTGCGTTTTTCTGCTCTCGCACTCCAGTGCTTGAACTCCTCCCGTAACCACTGCCCCGCAGTGGCAGCTCACGAGCTGCTGGGTTTTGCTGCAGCCCTGAGCCCGTGTCCCAGTTACTGCTCTCCAACTGCTCTACCAAAAAAGTGGTAAAGTGCCAGCTCCTGCACTTGGGCCACAACAACCCCATGCAACGCTGCAGGCTTGGGGATGAGTGGCTGGAAAGGTGCTGGGCAGAGAGGGACCTGGGGGTGTTGGTCGACAGCCGGCTGAACATGAGCCAGCAGTGTGCCCAGGTGGCCAAGAAGGCCAACGGCATCCTGGCTTGTATCAGGAGTGGTGTGGCCAGCAGGAGCAGGGCAGGGATGGTGCCCCTGTGCTGGGCACTGGTGAGGCCGCACCTCGAGTGCTGTGTTCAGGTTTGGGCCCCTCACTCCAAGAAGGACATGGAGGTGCTGGAGCGTGTCCAGAGAAGGGCAACGAAGCTGGGGAAGGGTCTGGAGCACAAGTGCTGTGAGGAGCGGCTGAGGGACCTGGGGTTGTTCAGCCTGGAGAAGAGGAGGCTGAGGGGAGACCTCATCGCCCTCTACAACTGCCTGAGAGGAGGGTGCAGCGAGGTGGGGGTTGGTCTCTTCTCCCAAGTAACAAGTGATAGGACGAGAGGCAATGGCCTCAAGTTGTGCCAGGGGAGGTTTAGATTGGATATTAGGAAAAACTTCTTCATGGAGAGGGTTGTCAAGCACTGGACCAGGCTGCCCAGGGAAGTGGTGGAGTCCCCATCCCTGGAGGTATTTAAAAGCCGGGCAGACGAGGCGCTTAGGGACATGGTTTAGTGGTGGGCAGGGACGGTTGGACTAGATGATCTTAAAGGTCTTTTCCAACCAAATGATTCTGTGATTCTACCAGCTGGCAGGCAAGACCCCTCTCTGTCACTAGGTTTAGCTGTGTTTTAAATGCAATTTGTTCACCTTTCTTACCGTGTGATATAAAAAAGAAGGGGAAGAGCAGCTAGCCCTGCCAAAAGGGGAAGAAATGATGAAGGTACCCAGGACAGGGAGTCTGAGGAGGAGCAAGGATTATATGCAAGAGTTTGGAAGAGAAGAGAGGACAGGGTGGCCTGTAGGCAGGAGTGGGAGTGGAAAGGAGAGGATCAGAGTCGTGCTGATACCGAGAAGCAGCAAACCTGTACAGTTAGAGCAGACCAAAGCAAGATACAGGGTGTAGAGGGGACGCTGAAAAGGATCCTGATGGAAGCAGGTGGGGTAAAAAACCCACAAAACCTAATGGATCTTGAGGACAAATGACATTGCCAGATCCCACAGTGCTGGATCAAGACTTCCCAGCTTGGGGATTTATCTGAGAAGGGAAACTTTGATCTTCAGTGGATTTCATCTGGTCCCAAGAACAGAGGGTGAAGATGCAAAGCAGGAACGCAGATCGACAGATGGCTGGCAGTGACGCTGGGAAGAAGGGTTTCGGTACCCCAAACATGGGAAGAGCTTTTAGTCTGCGTACAAAGCACTTGCAAGAAGATGGGTGAACCAAAGAGCTCAATTATCTTCTGAAAGCCATCGCAGACCGTCAGTGACCACCTCGTGGTGTCCAGGCTGCTGTTGCGTTGTGCTGTTCCTGTACCGCTGCCAGGACTCGCTTCGTTCCTGCTACCCCGGGGAGCTGCGGCTGGATGTGCCACTCCTGCTTAGTTGCCTTAGTGAGACCCTGGCGCAAGAGTTAAGAGTAACCTGGGTGGTTTTGCTTTTGTTGGACAGGTTAGTTTTAACAGGGGTTTGTTCCCTCATGCAGGTTATTGCATCTTCTCCCTCGACCTCAAGAGTCGTAGCGGCTTTTCTGAGGGGATGGGCAGGGTAGGGAGCAGGACAGCGTGAGGGCAGAAGAAATGCTTGCCTGGCTTTACCCATCTTCCTACTTAAATGCCCTTAAATCCTACTGGCGTACCTCTCCCTTCCCTAATTACCAGCCTTTATCTTTCCTTGAAGTTAATTTCCACGTAACCTTTGCGGTGTTACGGTTCCTTGCAGACTCCACCCGACGAGAGATTCCAGCAGCAGGAGGAAAAAATGCAGCAACTGCGGCAGGACTTGCGTCGCGTTCAGAACTTGTGCAGCTCAGCCGAGAGGGAGCTGAGATACGAAAGGGAGAAGAACATCGACTTACAAAAGCAAAACCTCTTGCTCCAACAGGAATGCACCAAGGTAGGAACAGAGCAGGGAGAACTGTTTAAAGACGGCATCACGTCATTTTACAAGCTACGGGAGGTCTGCGGTGCTGATTTCAGCAGACTGGACCCCATTTACGTTCGACTGCGCGGTAGCTGGGGCTCTCGAGCGTGCTCTGCCTCAGCTTCATGGAAACTGCGCTGCCTCCAAATAAAACTTTGTGCGTGCTGTACTTGCGCCCTGTATTTCTCTTTTATTCTCGTTCGCTCTCTGGTAATCCTGTTGCCCCTTTCCTAATCAAGACATTTCAGAGGATATATGTTGAAGTGCAAACTTGATTTCTTCTTCTTTTGAAACTCAGGTCAAAGCTGAGCTGAAGCAAGCTCGGGAAAAACTCTTGGACGCAACTGAAACATGCTCCTCTCTCTCAGCACAGTGGGAAAAAAGCCAGCAGAAGGTCAAAGAACTCGAACAAGAGCTCTCGAAGTGCTCCCAGGCCGATAAACTGCAGAGCAGTCTGCAGGAGAAATTTGCGCAGGAGAAATCCAAAGTATGCGAAGCACAGAAAAAGGTAACTCGTCAGCGTGAGCTCAGTTAACGGGAGGTCTCTTGTTAGCAGTTTCGTGCGGCTGTAGTTCAGAAAAAAGCAGCACTAGCACCTCGTGGATCGGTTCCCTGACGTCCATTTTGCCAGTCCATTTTGAGATCTCTTGGCTAAATGTTTTAGGAAAAAATGTCTGTTCTTAGTTGGAGCGTAATCAAGACAATAGAAGCCAAACCTGATGGCTCGACTCCTGTCTCTGAAGCTCAATATCTCCGAGAATACTGGTGGTAGGGCTGGCAGGCGCAGGGAGCCCAGGTCACGTTCTCGCCGAGGAGATTTGCTGCTGTTTGCTCTCTGGTAAATTGTAAAAGTTTGTGTTTCCCATGGCATCGATTCTGCCATGCTCCTGCACTAATCACTGGATTTGGTTTTGAAGTGTGCCGGATCAAATTAAGTGCAAAAAAGGATTGTTGCTAATGCATGACATAGTATCTGATCCAAAATCTGGTAGCCTTTGGAAAGGTTTTACTTTTAATGGACTTTGACACAAGGACATGCAGAAGTACTTTTGAGTAGCAGCAAGCAAAGCTTTCATTCCTGTGTCTCAGATACCGCGGGATCAAAGGGATCTGAATCCCTTGGATTCCGATACTGGCCTGTAAATTCAGAAAGTTTAATCCCTGTCCAATTTAATCCGAGATTTCAAAACTCCAGCAAAAGCTAAAAGATTCCCAACACCAACTCCTGCTGGCAGAGGCCCGTGTTTCAGACAAGAAACTCCTGGAGGAGGAACTGAAGGAGGCCCGAGAAAATGAAGCTCGTGTGCAGCAAGAACTTCACGAGGAGCAGCTGAAAAGGTACCCAGAGCTGCGTGAGACCTGTTCTGCGTGCAGAGGGCAGGCGTGTGCCAGCGAGTGCTGCTGTGCCAGCCTGCCAGCTACCTCCTGCAGCTCCGTGCCTGGCCCTAGGTGGGCTCGCAGTCACTGCACCACTGGTTTCGCTTCCTCTCTCTCCTTTTGACCTGCCAGTGTCCCTGGCAGAGCTCCACATGATCCCCTCTTTCGGAGATTTAAAAGATTTTTGGAGACTTCAGCTGCCTCGGAAGGTGCGCGGCCCCTCCTGCCAGCCCGGTGATTCGGTTTACCCTCTAGATGCCAGCGGTCCCCTTCCTTGATGATCCCAGACACATCACGCACCCTTACACGTGCCACTGGGACACGGGGACAACCGGGACGTACCGATTTCTTTCTACCCCCAGTGTTGCCCAGGGCAGGTGCAGAGCAGTGCGATGTTGTTTTTAGATCGCAGCCAGCCTTGAATTGACAGTGGCACATCACGGGCCGGTCTCCACGTCAGTGTCTCACTGTCACACCGACGTGCTTTTAGGAAGCTCCTGGAGCAGCAGGTGGAGGAATTGCGGCAGCAGCTCCGGCATTCGCGGGAGACGGAGGCGTCGCTGGCCAAGATGCACGTGGAGCTGCAGGCCAAGACTCTGCACGTCCTAGAAGATGAGAGGAAAACTGACTCGAGCGAGGTGAGCTGCAGCACGGATGGGTCCTCATCACCCAAGGGGATGCTGTGCTGGTGGCTGACCCCAAAGCAGACCACGGAGCTCTAGGGGGAAATGGGACCACCCCAGCGTGAAATCTGTGCCTGGGAACTGCTGAAATAGAGTCAAATCCAGCCAGGTGCTGAGCCCTTGCAGATCCCGCTGATTTAAACAGGAGCTGGAGGAAAAGCACCATCTCATCTTGTGTAGGCTTCCTGGGGATGCAGCTCTGAGGGCACACAAGGAGGACTTGATGGCTTTTCCCCCTCTCCCTTCTCCTTTTCTTGCAGAGCGTGGAGCTTTTTGCAGGAAAATCTTGGCAGAGTCCGCTGTCTGGGAGGAGGCGTTACCCCTCTCTGCCATGTTGAAGCCTACAGCCCCCCGCAGCAGCACAGAAATCCCCGCTCCCCCTTCTTTAAGGGGAGGGGGCAGTGGCCTTGGGGGGCAGGATGGATGGATTATCTGTAGTGGGAACCGCTAGGATTTATGACAGAGAAGCTTTGGAGACCAGACTGAAAGGGCCCCTGCAGCTGAGGGCACGCACACAAATAAAAAATAGATCTTTTCCAGCACCTCCAGTGTCAGAAGGAGAACCAGAAGCTGGCAGAGCAACTTTCACTGCTGAAGGAGGAAAACAAAGCCCTTTACGAGGAAGGAGTCCGTCTCCTGAACCAGAAGGATCTGTATGTCAGGTAACGACTGAAGCAGCAGATATGTAGACCCAAAAAAAACCTACCCAGGGATTGCCGTTTACGTGCCTGGCAGTGGCGCTGGATTTGACTGTTCTGTAGCCTTTCTGGTCCCTCCTGTTCAAGGCATTTAGCACGGAGAGATCTGCCTTAACCTGACGCCCCTGCCTGCAGTTGCGTTGTGCATCGCACGTCTGCTGCCGTGTTCTCCTTGGCAGCTGAAGGCAGCGCAGAAAGCGAGGGGGTGCCGAGGGGAGGCTGTGGGTGCTGCTGTTTAGGGTCTGGCACTGGCAGAGATGCTCCACGGAGCTGCTCGTTTCTCCCCAGAGTAGTTTTGATCTAATTTGGAGCAGAGTTGCCTTTTTGTCATGAGTTTTGAGCAAACATGGGCAAACGTCCCTTGTATGGTAGAGATTTCTCTTGTTTTGGACATTGTTTTCCCTTCTCTCCCAACTGGATAAAAATAAACTGCCTAAATGGGAAGAGTTTGAGGGGAAGAGCAGTGATCACAAGTCTCAGTAGACGCAAATATTTAACCCCGGTGTCGCAGCTCTAAGTGCCCACTGAAGTAGCTCTTTCTGCAACCTGTTTGCCTGACCCTTGCTGTTCAGGATTCTTATTTGTCTGCCTTTTTCCCCCCATACACAAGTCCTTTCCCTTAACCACCCACATCCCCGCTGAAATAAACAGCTTGCTCCCATTTACCCCTTCCCCGTTACTTCCAGTTTCGGTGCTTTTATAACCCAGTTTGGTATAAAAAGCTGAGAGGGATGAGCACAAGGATTTGTAAAGCTGGGAATCGGTTTTGGGAATGCTTTGGGTCCCTTTGCCGCAATCAATTTCCATTTGGTTGACGACAATATAACCTTAGCAACAAAAAAATAAACCCCAAACCGATCAGCGGGAAGTCAGCATGCTCGTCCTGCCTTTACCCGCGCAGCCGAAAGGAGCTGGGTAGGTGGCTGAGGGTCCCAGTTCAGGCTTTGAAGAGCCTCAATAAATACAGGGCATCTCCTGCCTTGCTCTTGACCCGGAACACAAAAGCATTTCACAGCCTGACGTTTGTGTCTCTGCCTCCTCAGAAAATACAACGAAACGCAGCTCCGCCACAAAGACAAGATCCGCAGAGCCAAAGAGACCTTTATCCACGAGGTGAAGCAAAGGGACAGCAGAATTAAGCAGCTTGAAAACGAGCTCAGTGAGTCAAAGCTCCAAGTGGAAAAGGTGAGAGAACACATCAAGGGCTTCTCCCACGAGGGAAGGCAGGGGAACGGGCTGCAGCGTGTCTGTGGGAGCATCCCTTCTTCCAAAAAGAAATGCAGTTTAGGAAAAAAGGAGATGAGGTTTAGGGACAACTGGTTTGCAGGCAGCGGGATTGCACTGTTAAACAACCAGGCAGTGGGAGCACGGGGAGCTAAGGGGCTCCAGCCCATCCCTGTGGGAACAAAAAGCCAAATTCCTGGCTCAAGTTTGCCCTCGGGGGGGAGCCCACGTCCTCAAATCCCATTCAGAAACTACCTAAGCTCCGTCTTCTTTTGCCTCAGAAATATTACTGCTGGGAAGTGACTCAAAAGCCGCTTTTTGGGGTACGTTACATCAAATAGCATATCGCTTCTAGGAGTGAGCATGCCTGGTGGTGACCCCTTTGGTAAAGCGCTCTAAGGTTTACGGAGGACAGAGGAGAGCGAAGCGTAACCGCTGGTTATTTCCTTCTGCGACACTGCTCAGGGGAAGGTGCTGATTGCACAGATCACTGCCGAGAATGAGAAATTACTCCAGGAGAGACGACGGCTCCTCCAGAAGATAACTGATCAAGAGGAGACCCCTTGGAGCAACCGGTCTACGACTGCCACGCCGCAGAGCAGGTAGGCACTTAATGGTGTCCATGCCCCTGGGAGCCTTCCTCTTCCCAGCGGTTCTCTGGTTTTGTGCCTATTTCTCTTAAGAAATCCAGAAGAAAGCCTGAACTGTGCTCTGGTCATTAGTGCTGTGGTTTTTAATTGCTGTGGGATGTAATTAGCCCCTTTCCCCATCAAAGCCCTCAGCATACAGCTGTGGAGGCCAAAGGGTCCGAGGTTGAAAAAGAAAATGTCCCTTTGAAAACGTAGCGTGGCCGGAAGGAAAATAACTTGTGCCTTGTATGTGTGACGTGCTCAGAGTGAAGATCCTGGACGAGGAGAACGTGCGGCTGCACGAGAGCAAACTCCAGCTCTCCGGCCACGTGCCCGCCTCGCAGCGCGCGCCGAGGAGCATCCACGCTCCCAACACGGAGGTGAGACTTGGTCTCGGCAGACAGGTCGCAGGAGCTGATGTCTCCTGCGAATGAGGGTTGGTGTTTGTAGCTGCAGCTGAGGGTGCCGGAGAAGAGCCGAATCGATCCTTCGGTTGGGATGGAAAGGGGCACCGAACACAGGGTCGACAACGGCTTTGTCGGCGAGGAGGGACTTCGCGGGGAGCTGCAAGCTCAACACGCTTGCCATACCGCTCCGTCCCCGAGCTGCTGTGCGATGAGATCCTTTTTTACAAGGACAGAAATTTCACTTCGGCTCTTTTGCAGATTTAGAGTTGTTAAAAGACCTTAGTTTTAAAGTTGGCTCTAAAATTAGGAGAAATAACCCAGCGCAGCGTGGCTGGGAAAGTTGCTCCTGTAAGCCAAAAAACCTTAGACCAAGCTGACTGATAATATCGGATGTGCCTTACCTAAAAGCTCGGTTTCACACTGACCAAGTTAATGAAGAAATTTGGGGCGGGGAGAAGTGGAGAAAAATCCAGGAAAGTCAAAGATTGGGTTTCAACAACTCTTCAAATAAAACAGGTGGGTTTGGAAGTTTATCGGTACATTTTGAAATTTGGAGAGAACCCAGTTTGGTTGGAAATGAGCTGTTCAGGATGAAAGCGCTGTTTGGGGCCTGGCAGAAAGAGCTGTTTGTGCGTTCCACTGCGGTTTAGTTCTTCCTCTTTGTTTCACCTGGGCTAGTTAGGGAGTTTTTTAGTTTAAATTCAGGCCCAAGTGACAAATCTATGACTAGTACCTCTGTGCGGCTGGAGTTCTCGGGGAAAACTGCCAGTGGAGCCGGGGGCACTTTGTATGTCGAAATTCGGGGTCTGCGATGCACCTCCTCCTTTGAAAGTCTCTGTTCCTCCTTCCAGGACTCGAAGAGCGGTAACTTCTCCGAACGCCAACTACAGAGTAAGGTGTTGCCATCTCCCCGTACCAGGTACCGTGGGGTAAAAGGAGGAGGCAGGGAAGGCCTCTCTGCATGTGGTGAGGGAGAAGTTGAGCGTTTTGGCTGCTCCACCCTGTGCTTTCACCTCCAAGGGTCTTTTTTGGTCAAATTACAGGGAAAACGGTGAAACTAATGGGATGAAGTAGTAAAATTTTCAAAATATGTCTGGGAACACTGTGGATTTAGAAATCAGCTTGGTGCCCAGTGGTTTTGGAGGAGCGTCTTTACACGAGAGGTTATGAGGCTTAGAAGACCACCGCTGCCCGGAGCTGTGTGACCCACGTCCCAGGCTGCGGGGCAGGAGGGAGCTTGAGCTATTTCTCCACCTGTGTAGCCAGGAGCGCCACGATCCGTGCCAAAACGGGCAAGGGGGAGGCAGAGAGACTCTGCAACCCCGGTCTCTGCTTGCTGGAGACCCAGCACAGCGGGCTTGCTTACAGCCGTCGGGTGCTGTGGAGGGTGACGACGGTCCATCACAAGTCAGAGTAGGTTCTGGGGTAGACGGGGGCTGTCAGCTGCTTGAGTGGAGGAAGAGTATCGGAGCCTTAGTCCAAGTGAAAGGCGTTGAGGGTTGGAGCGTTGGGGCTGTGCAGGTGGCAGAGGGGCAGACAGAGTTTGCGGAATGACTTAAAAGAGGAAATTTGTTTTCAGCTTCCCACCACGAGAACCCCCAGACTCTCTCAGCACCCCGAAGGCCACGCCAGACACGAAGCCTGAAGGAGAAGCTGAAAGCCAAGACTCATCCTTTTGCTTATCCCCCTCTCAACCTTCTGAGATCGGGTACTTAAACGTAGCTTCTCCTGGAGACACCACAGCCTCCCAGCTGCAGGAGGAGAGTCAGAGCATCAGCTCTGAGAACTTCTAAACGGGGAAAGATGTTTGTAAAATCTTAACTGGACTGCAAGGTTTCGGGCTCCTGTTGCTGCGGGATGACGAGGACTGCAGGGGGAGAATTGCCAAATGGACCGACCTGGTGATTTCTGTGATATATTTCAACTATAAATTATTCAACGGCTTTTTTTCAGCTTACCCAACTGTACATGTGTGTGTGCGCCATTCCAGATCCACCTGGAGGAAGAAGAGGGGTGGGGTGAAGCATGTCTTCCCCTGAACCCTAATTCCTTCTCCAGTCAAAAACGACAAGCTTTGTAAATAAAACTTGGAAAAGTTCCTTTCCGCACTCTCTGATCCCGACCGCTCCCTGCCGTGTGCCCGCTTTTCTCCGCTCACGGTCTGTGCACGTGAAGGGAGGTGGAGGGGATGGGGGAAATGGAAGAGGAGCACGTGTGGAGAAGAAAGGAGGGGATGTGAACATCCAGAGAGGGAAAAAGGGTTGGACTAGGTGATCCTAGAGCTCTTTTCCAACCTTAATGATTCTACGATCTTGAACGCTTGCTAACAGTGATGGAGGGTCTGTGAGGATGCTTGGGTGGGAGTGGAAGGAATCGGATCGTGCAGAACAGGGCTGTAGAGGGGATCTGTGTGTGCAAAGAGGGAGGCAGAAAGGATCAGAGCGCGAGCTGCGGGGAAGAGAACGCACCTGAGTGGGAGTGGAAGAGATCTGCGCGTACTCAGGAGGACGCGGGATGAACAGGGATCGCAGGCTGCGCGAAGGGGAACCGAGGAAACCCGAGTGCCCGGAGGAGGAAGGGGAGAGGTCCTCAAAAATAATGAGTCAGCACGGAGGGCGTCTGAGCGTGCCTGGAGGGGGACGGAGGGGACCTGAACTGGCCCAGAGGGCCACGGTGGGGATGAGAGGGGTCCCCCGTGGGAAGAGGGCAGCTCTCCTCTCCCAGGGGAGGGAACAGCGGATCTTTGAGGAGAATGAAGAGGGTCTGAGCACACGTCAGTTGAGGTTTATTCAAAGCCTACTTGGCTCCAGCTTCAATTCCAAAAAAACATTTTTTTCCCCTCACTCTGCCGTGCTCTTTTTGCTGAAATCCAGCGTTAAAGATACTTGCTTGGAATTTCTCTTCTCGCTCTCCACTCAGGCTACTCTTTACACCCATCTCAAACCAGTTTTGAGCAACCTTTTCTGAAAGCGTGCGGTCCCCTGCACCTGGATGTTCTCTGCTTGTGCGACTTGGGAGCGAGGACTCCTGAAACTTAAATTATCTTCGAGGGGTTTTTTTATTTTCAACTTGATTTTTTTTCATCCTGCCAGTCTCCTAATCTTGTTTCTCCGGCAAGCGAGGCACCGTGCTCAGGGTGAGGCTCAACGGTGCTTGTCCGCAACTCTTTGGGTCTCCCTGTGGAGAGGGCAGCGGGTGGATGGGGACAGCTCCCCAAAATGCGCACCGCAGCCCCCCTCCCCTCGTAGGGTAGAGCCTGGCAGGGTGCCTGGGGGGCTGGAGGTGGTCCCTGCAGCCCCTCTGTGACACGGGCTGTGGTCACAGTGGGACGCCCCACCTCACCGCGACACCTTCTCTCTCCCTACGGCACCCCAACCCACACTTCCCTGCGAGTCGGGGACGAGCCCAGGCGTGCGGAGCTGCTCTCACCACCGCTCTGCTCTCGGGAGCTGCTTTGCAGCCGGGAGGAGAAGGCGGAGGCCGGCAGTGCCACAGCGCTGGGGCTGTTTGGTGAGGTGGAGAGGAGGAGCGGAGGAGGTCGGCCAGGAGGAGCTGCAGCCATGGAGTGGTTCTCCTCTGCCTTCCTCCACGCGCTGTCTCCACAGCTGGCGGATTTCACGAAGACGGGTAAGCGCTGCCAGGAGGTCCCGTGCTCAAGACGGATGGCCGTGAACTCGGAGGCACCGTCCCGTCACGGAGGAGAGGACGTCCGCGTGTCTTGCAGACCTCTGTCCCAGCGTGGGAGGTCTCCTCATGGGGACACGGTTAAAACTCAGCTCTGCAGGCCAGTTCCTGCGTGGGTGATTTCAGGGGGGGAGGCGGTGGTGGCGTAGGATGATGCCTGCATCTGCTGGCTTGGCAGGGTGGTGAGCTTACTGGCTTCCAGCATGGCCGGTCTTCCTCTTCTTCCCCAGAGATCGCAAACGTTTGGGATAGCGTGTCGGAGTGCTATCGCCAGGAGCTGCTGATGAAGAAGGTGGGGCTGCTTTCCTCATCCTCCCTCAGACCCTGAGGTGTCCCGACCCCTCTCCCTGCCCTTTATTCCTCCCCCAGCTTAGAAAGCAGAAAAAACGCCCCAGAAGGATGCTGCCGTGGACGGCTTTGCCAGGGAGCAACTTTTACGTGAAGGGAGAGAAAAAGCCAAGCCCTGCTTTAGACAAAGAAGAACGTGGGCTTGCTTCTTTGGAGTCTTCTCCAGCCCTGCTGGCAGGGTGGAATGACCAGGCAGAGAGCCTGGGGCGGTGTTCAGGGCTCTTCCCAGGGGTTGGCACACCTCGGACCACCTCAGGCTCCGGGTGGTGTGTCCTGCTGTCCTTCACCTTGCATGCCCTGGGAAGAGGGTGGGCGGGTGAAGAGGAGGGAGAGGGGAGCAATCTGGAGGGCAAGGCTCTTCTCCAAAGCTTTCCAACGGGTCCCACCTTGTCCCTGGGGACCTCAGGGGTGGACAAGCCAACAGTTAAGCCTCAGCGTGCCCAGACAAGTCTTCACGCTGTTCTCCCATCGGAAGAATTCCAACTGCTGTCTCTTTCTCACTCTTGTTCGCAGACCGTTAGGCTACTGGGCATGGGCACCGTCTACATCAGGGAAGAGGACTTCTGTAATGGGAACAAGGCGAGTTTCAAGGTCCAGAGACCCATGTTCCGCCTGGACAAGCCAGTTCTGGTGTGGAACAAGCTCCGCTATAGGACCAGATCATGGCCTGGTAAGAAGAGACCTTCAGGCCTGTGCTTCCCTCTTGAGTCGCAGCTGGGGTTTCCCTCCATCTCCTCCTTGATAGGGGCGGCCGTTTGCGTGGGGACAGGGCGCTGGCTGCTGAATGGGGAGTCGGTGGGGTGGGAGGAGGGCGGGTGGGCTCTTGACGGGGCGTTGTGCTGAAAGGTGATGTGAGTCTGCTGAAGGCTGATCAAGTGACTTTGTTACGGGGCGGTTTCTTCGCAGAGGAATTAAAAGCTGCAGAGCTGATCTACACCGAGGCCGCCTTGCGCCTGCGCATCCCTGAGAAAAAGCTCTTGAAGTGCGTTGAGGCAACCGTGAAAGTCATTGCGTGGGCCTTGACCGAAGGCAAGGACTTTGACTTTGTCTTCAAGAACTTTGGCATCTTGGTGTGCCGAAGAAAGAGAGTGGTCATGAGGTTCTTCGAAGACCTGCTCCGAGACGTGGACAAGACCGGGATCCTGGCAAACACTTTCCTCCAAGTGAGTTCGTCGTGTTTTCAGTGCTCCCTCCAACTCCTTTGCAGCCGGGTCAAAGCCATGACCTTGGGCATGTTTAATCCCCTGTCTCTGCCCTTCTTGCAGAAATCAAGCCTGAGGCCCTTGGTCGTAGCCCGCACGGAAACATCAGTTTTCCAGATGCCTCCTGGGGGGATCTTCATGTTCCCACAGTGAGTATATTTGCTTCTGTCGCCCTGGACTGACCAAACGAGCAGCTTCTCAGCCCCTCTTTGGTCCAGCCATCCCGAGGTGCCAAGGACCACGTTACTGGGGCTGGTCTCCTCCTGAAGCTGGTGTGGAGAACCTGTGCCCAAGGAGTGCTGCTCTGTGAAGTCCGTGGTCACTCCTCCTCCTTTGGGAAGCAGGATGTCATTACGTGGAGTCCCAGGGAAGGGGGCCTGCTTTACTTTCCCTCCTGCATGGGACGTGGAGAGGCAGTGAGGGGCCAGTTTCCATAAAGCTTCACTGGTCCTTCCCTTTCCTTTGGGTGAGGATGAAGTAGAAAAAAACCCAAACAAACCAAGCCCAAGATGTCATCATTTTCAAACGGAGTTTGGTGACGCTCCTTTCCTAATATCTATTGCCACCTTGCTGTATGTTCTGCTTTGCCAAACTGGAGTCTTGACTCCAGCTGCTCTGCTCTCGAGCAGCTCTGGGAGCAGCTTCTTAGAGGGGGCTGCAGGGGACTATGTTGGCCCTTACTGAAACCACTGGCACCTTCTTCTTTGCAGGTTTGTGTACAAAAACGAGATGGCCGAAAAAAAACTGACTGAAAAGGCTGCCCAACGAGGTACCGCAACAACGCACCCGTGTCGTGTAGAGACGCAAGAGTGGGTTCCCCACGTATGACTCCACCTCCCCAACGTGAGAGGTTCTCCACAGTGACCAGCACGTCCCTGCTCACCCCGTTTTCCAAACGGGGACCCAAGCAAGGAAGCAATGGGGCGGGAACTGCTCAGGGAGCAGCGTGGCCTTGTAAAAAGGGAGGGCTGGGAAACAGTGGTAGTCAGGAAGGGCCGAGACCGTCTGAGTCTTCAAGGGCTGAGGAGCCCAGGGCAGGCACCAGCAGCACACGCGTGCACGGATGGCGTGTCTGTCTTGCTGGAAGCGTCCCGGAGGCGCAGCAGTGAAGAGCTTCCTGGGTTTGTGCTTGCAGGGGCTCATCCTGGTGAGCGCCTGCTCTCCCGAGGGCGTCTTTCTCCCGTCCGGACAAGTGGCCTTGGTCTCACGGGAGAAAAGAGGAGAAAGGTGGGGACCGGAGCGGGTACCGTAAGGTGAGAGACTTCAGCCACACCTGAGCAGTACAGCTCATTGCTGTCTCATCTTGGTTTTGACTTGAGGGCATTTCCTAGCCTAGACAGAGCTCTCGTGCAGAACTGCCTTGTGCTGCCTGCACGGGGTTGGTCCGTGAGCACCAGCTGAAGAACAGGCTCCCGCTGTTCTCCTGCAAGCTCCTTGTGTGGTGTTTTTGCAGCGTGCTGCCGCCAGTCGAGGGGAGCCGCGCAGAGAAACGCAAGGAAGTCAAAGCGATGGACGGTCCTGAAGTCAGGCTTCCTGCTCTGGGCACTCGGATGGGAGCGGCAGTGGTACGTGGTCCGGGTGGGCGTAAGATGATGTCACGTGTAGGAAAACATGGCTCTGTGGAGAGGGTGTCCTCAAAGACACCCCCCTACGCTGCGGACGTGTTCATGCCATCACTTCTTCTGGCTCTTCCTTCCCGTCTGGCCCATGACTCTATCTGTTCACAGCACACTTGGCTTCCACGTGGACCCTCCTGGTTGCCCAGCTCCTGCCCCAGGGTGCCTGCCGGGGGCACTTCTCCTCCCTGCAGGCTTCCCACATGGGCTGGGGGACCGCAGAGGGCTTGCAGGCCCTGGCTTCTCTAGTGCCGCCTTGTCCAGGCACGGGAGAGAGGTGAGACCTGGGCTCAGATGTTCCTCTTCTCCCCACCCAGGCGAAGCGGCAGTCCGAAATACCCAAAGCGCATCGGTCTGACTCGTCACTGTGCTTCCCCTGGCTCAGAAGGACCAGGCAGGAGAGGGTCAAAGTACAGATGAGATGGGAGGAAGTCATCTCCTGGGGCAGGAGAGCCGGGGAGGAGATGTCTCGCTGCCATCCCCCAGCGGAGAAGGGGAAAACACCGGCCCCTCGGCTGAAGACACCACGGCCAGAGTAAGTGTGCGGAGAGTCGAGCGGCAGAGACCGTCGATCTGCGGGGTCAGGGACCCGCGTTCCCCTGACACGGGCATGCCCGGGGTTAGCCCCGATGCCCGGTGTCCTGGCAGGGGGCCGGGGCAAGGCGCGAGAGGGAATTTGTCCCTGCTGTTGCAGCATCTCGCCACCACGAGCAAGGCAGCTCCTGACAAACCTGGAGCTGTACGGATCCTGCCAGGAGGAGTGGAGGAGGAATGCAGAGCTCAACAGGCTGCGGGCAGTGGCCCTGAAGCAACTCCGCTGGTAAATATCTCCAAGCACGGGAGGTGTTTTCCCGCTGCGACATTTTCCTCCCTTGCCCGGGCAGCAGCACCCGGGAAGGGCTGTCTGTGCTGGTGGCCGGAGAGCCGCGGGGTCCTGAGGCTGTGCCCCTGGGTCAGGGCTGCCTTCCAGCGCCAGGGAGACGTCCGCGGGCAGAACAGGGGCAGATGGGGACACGGGTGGGTTCCTCGGGGGTTCGCCTCTGCCTTTCCACCCCACAGAGACTGTCCCTGCTCTGCCAGGGCATCCGCACCCGGGCACCTTGCCTGGAGAGCCGTACCTGTCCCCTCCCAGGTCTCGGCCCTGAGCTGATGGGCCAGGTCCTGTGGAGCAGGGGGTGCCTCAGAGACCACAGAAAGCCTCCAGGACCAGACCTGGTGGGCAGGAGGTCTCTGCCCTCCTCTCTGTACCTCCAACTGAACGGCTTTTGCTTCCCCCTTAGCACTGTGAAGAAGATGGAGCTCCACGACCCTAGAGAAAGGCACAAGCTGCCCGTGCTGCCTCCTCTGCAGCAGCAGAGCCCTTAGCAGGGTGGGACCTTTCCAAATGCTGTATTCCTCCTGGAGATACCAAATTGTCGTGGTTTAACCCCAGTTGGCAACTAAGTTGGCAACTAAGCACCACGCAGCCGCTCGCTCACCCGCCCCCCGCCGGGGGATGGGGGAGAGAATTGGGGGGGAAAAAAAACCAGTAAAACTCGTGGGTTGAGATAAAGACAGTTTAATAGGACAGCAGAGGGAGAGAAAAAAATAATAAATAATAATGATAACAGGATATATAAAATAAGTGATGCACAATGCAACTGCTCACCACCTGCTGACCGATGCCCAGCCAGTCCCTGAGCAGCGATCGCTGCCCGCCAGCCAACTCCCCCCAGTTTCTATACTGCGCATGACGTCATATGGTATGGAATAGCCCTTTGGGCAGGTTGGGTCAGCTGTCCTGGCTGTGCCCCCTCCCAGCTCCTTGTGCCCCTGGCAGAGCATGGGAAAGCTGAAAAGGAAAGTCCTTGACTGGTGTCAGCACTAGCTAGCAACAACCAAACCATGGGTGTGTGATCAGCATTCTTCTTACACTAAATCCAAACCACAGCACTACACCAGCTACTAGGAAGAAAATTAACTCTGTCCCAGCCAAAACCAGGACACAAATAAAGGTGCCGGGGGCCTGCTCCCAGCTGTGCTCACCAACCTGTGCCTGGAAGGACGTTCGTTGGCATGGCTTTGCAAAGGACGGGCAGTTAACCATCCCGCGCACTGGCCCTTCCTCGCGCAAAAGCAACCTCCGTGCACAGGGCCGCCCGGCCCCGGCACCCCTCGGAGTGACCGTGCGCACGCGGCTCAGCCCGGTCTTGCCCAAAGTGGGAGCTGAGCAGCACGGAGGGGAGGAGAGGAGATGCGGGCATGCAGGAAGGAGAGAGGAGGGGAGGGCAGTGCTCAGGAAGGTGCACAAAGGGCATGTAAGCACACAGGGATGGAAATTGAAGAGGATATCTAAGCATGTCTGGAGGGAATGAAGGCACTCTGAACCTCCCAAGAGGGGAAGGGAGGGCACCTGAATGCCACAGATGGGACTGAGGGGGATGTGCACATGAACTGAGGGGAAAGGGGAGGCTCAGAGCCTGCAGCCAGGCTCATAGAGGAGACGTGAATGGACACCGTGGGCAATGGAGAGGCTCTGAGTGCTCCCAGAGGGGAAGGAACGGCATGGCTATCATCCTCTCCACTCCCGGCACCTCTGCAGCGCTCGCCTGTGTGGGGGACGGATGCCTTTTGGGGCACCCCAGGCCCCGGCTGTGTCTTTCAGGGCCCCCCAGTGCAATCCGTGTGCACCCCATGAGTGCCCAGATCCTTCGCCTTCCCCTGCTGGCCCTCGGGAAGCCTCGCTTCCCCTCAGAGGGCACGGCCGTGCCCTTCCTTCCCCTCTGCGAGCACTCAGAGCCTCTCCATTGCCCAGGAGAGGCAGGAGGAGCTGAGAAGCTGCTCACTTGGTCAGGCCAGGGTGACAGAAGCAAACATACTGACTGTAGAAACACCAAGATGCCCCCAGGAGGCACCTGGAAATACGACGTTTCCGTGCAGGCTACGACCAAGGCCTCCGGCTTGATTTCTGCAAGAAGGACAGAGACGGGATTGAACGTGCCCAAGGGAGTCATGTCGTGGTCTGGATCATGCTGCACGTACTCCCTGAGCACCTTCAGCAGCCACAGGACCCCGTACAGAAGTCGTGCCCTTCAGCAGATCAGCAGCTCCCCCTCACTTTGGTGTCATCAGAACACTCTTATCTAAGAGCGGCTTCCTCCCCATTATCCACGTGGTTAATAAAGATGTTAAACAGTATTGGCTCCACTATCAACCCTCAAAAGATGTGACCAGTTGAGCTTTTGTGCTACCATCGACCACCCTTTGGATGTGTCTTTCCCTGCAGCCCAAGGCATTCTGGGGGCTCTGGGGGCATCCTGAGCCCATGATGTGCATTTTGGTGTGCCTTGAACCCTTGGCGTGCCTCTCACTGCGTGCCCAGACTCCTGGGTGTGCCTTTCTGTGACCCCCAGATCCCTGGGTGTGCCTACTTAGAATCCTAGAATCAGATAGGTTGGAGAAGACCCTTAAGATCGTCGAGTCCAGCCGCAAACATAACGCTGCCAAGTCCACCACTAAACCATGTCCCAAGCACCACATCTACACATTTTTTAAATACCTCCAGGGA
>VYZW01019186.1:14273-31433 GCA_013401315.1 Balaeniceps rex | reverse complement strand
AAACTGGGTGTTCGACTGTGTCATGTTTAATGATGGAACTTCCTAACATGTTTAAGTGATACAGGGTTATAGGTCTCATGTAACCCTAAATGAACACTTTCCAGCCTGTGACACACTGACTCTGGGGAAGGTCCTTGATCTTTTTAAGGACTCCAGAAATGGTGGCCGAGAGCTCCAATTTGATCAATGCAGATGATACTGTTTGGGATCACGCTGATGCTGTTACCCCCAGGTTCATGAACTTTTAAAGTAAACCAGTGCTGGCTTTGTTTTTTCTTAAAAGGCTATGGTATAAACTGTGGAAGTTCAGCAGCTGATTTACAGGCAAGGTTCAGCTGTCTGTTTAATAGGCCTGAGGTGGATACTTGGGAGAAGGAGTTTCAACAGTTGTTGCATGTTTTGCAGTCTGTGCTCTAAGAAAAGAGGGTGTATATATTCTGTGCTGAAAGGTGACAGTGTCATCACTGGAAAATTTTGGGAAGTCTTTAAACTGAAAAAGATTGAAAGCTGCTGCCTGAAATGTTGGCCTTCAGTGCTTTTTTCAATGCAGATTAAGGCTTGTATCTTATTATTAATCATTAACTAAATCAAGAAGTGTTGATTTTGACTGGGATTTCTGATTGTTTTTACAGTATGAATAGTAGCCACTTGGTGTCAATGACAAGAACTATTCTTTAATAAAGCCTGCTATTTACTAAATACACATTTCCTTCCAAACTGAAAAAAAGACTTTTTTAACCATCTTTTTGTAACTCAGCTTTCTCAGTTTCTCAGTTCCTAGAGAAACATTATGCTGGTTTTTAATATTATTTAAAAGTGAAGGCAGCTCACCATTATTAGGAATAAAGGAGGCTTGGGATAATGTAGGAAAGTAAAGGCAGCACAGCCTTAAGTGCCTTCATACAGGGGTCCCCAGTAGTGCCGTAGGAGAACTGGATGCCATGTTTGATCCCAGCAGGGTTTGCACTTTAGCAGCCTAGCATAGCTCCTTCAACCAGAAATGCAGAAGGGTATTGTGTGTGGAAGAGTCTCAAGACCAGCATGAAGGAGGATGCTTTTTTCACCAAATGCTTCTTATCACTTTTTTATTTAGTGAAGCTGAAGAGTTGAAAATCCATCCAAGTCTGTTCCTTTTGCTTTTAATCCTGGGAAGGCTGTATCCATCTCCAATGGATGGCACTTACTCAGCACTCAGCATGGCACCATTTGTCCCATTTATTATAAGGTAAGGTGATTTTTGTGGTGGTTTTTCATGTGATCGGAGTTCTTTCTTGAATCTTTGGATTCTTTTATAAAATGCCTTTTTAAGCTTCTCTTTAATTCTTAAAGGAAAAACTGATATTCATTGGTTGGACTTCTGTATATTACTAATGCTTGTTTTGGGGGATTAGAAAGACTTTCAGCTCATGCAAGCCATTGCATGACTTGGTTGTAAATCTTCATCTCATGATTGCTGCCACAGAGAGGTAGATGAAAACTGATGAGCTTGACTGACTTTAGCAATGCAAGATTTGCTGTACAAACTTCTGATGGGTTTTTCAGACCTGCAGAATGATTGTTCGTAACACATAAATGTAATGACTACTGTATAGATTTGTAGATGTGTATATATATCTCTCTTCATATCCTTCTATATATAAAATTATATACATATATAGCTAGATAAAGATATGGATATATCCTGTATCTAATATATTTCTAAGATGACTTTTCAAGTTTTTATACTGTGTAACTTTCAATTATATGGTGGTTACATCAAGATATTCAGAAGATATTTTTGCTATTTTATATGCCACTGGTGTGGGATGGGGAGCCTGATAAGGGAACAGGGCTGTGGTGGGTGAGGAGAAATGAACATAATCAGTATTTGAGAGGAAGTCTTGCTATCTGTGTGAAAGCTTCAGAGCAATAGGGTGAGAAAGTTCCATACTTAATCTTGCTCCATTAGTAGTGAAACAAGATAAAGTTGTTGTTATCCTAAGATCGTCCAATTTTTATTTTAAACTACTGTTTATGTTAGAAAATAATAATAGCTCTGTCTGCTTATTCTTCACAGCAGATGTGATGTATCTCTTGCTTCTTGTGGTGTTTTTTTTGAGTTTTCAAGAATAAATAATAACCTACCATTTTTGCTTAAAGGAAAAAACCAGTAGTAAGAGTTTTTAAATGCACGGTGTTTAATAATTAAAAATATTTGGTTTTCTGCCGTATTTGAGTCTTAAATGCTTTTTGGGGAAATGTTTAAAACTATTTGTTGGTTACATCATTGATTAGCTCTGTTTTTATGCTTTTGTTATTACAGCGGAGAATGCTTATTTATTAATTTTATTTTTTAACATAATGTTTCAGCATAGTTTCTGATAGCAGTAATAGATTAACTTTTGATAAGCTTTTGGTTACAGCTTTTGAGTTTTGTCTTTATATTATTTCCACTACTTTTGGTAAGGTAAATACATCAGGAAAATAACTCTTCATACTTAATTAGCTTATTCTCTTGAGGTTATTTAAATCCATTCAGAAGATGTTGGGAGAAAAACCCAATAAAATCTTTAAAAGAACAACTTCAAACATTTAAGAGACCTGTATCATTGGACCTACCTTCCTTTAACTGTGCTCCTAAAGAGGAGGCAGATAAAGATGATGGTTTCTGCATTTCCTTTCCATTGAATTTGGCAGTAAGTGCTGTGGATACAAGTAGACTAAAATAAAATTCTTATATATTTCAGACAGAAAATTGTATGTGCGTGTACAGACATGCATTTTCTGACTGGTTACTTAGCAAAGCATTGGCATTTTTTATGGTTGCCAGGGAACAATACCAAGGATTCTGCAGGGGGAAAGGTAAGTATTTATGATATAGCTCATTGTGCTGTTACTGGCTGTATTTCTGCATACAGCTCTTATGCCCTTGTTCTGTGAATACCGTGATTGTTTTCAGTTCACTCTGACTGCATTAGTTGGAATACATAGGGGTGACTTACCTGGGTAAGATATTGTTATATGTTGCTATTTTCCCTTATATTTCCCTTCCTATTTTCCATTCTACAGCAGCAGATGAACTAAAATAAAATTCTTTCCTGTTCATTTGGTTGCTCTTTAGAAGGTGGTAATGAAGACTGTTATGAAATAACCACTTAGAGAGGATCAAAGGGAAGGCCTGGTGCCAAAGGCCCTATGCATCAAGACATTAAGTTGTATATATTAACTGTTCCTTTGAATTGCTCAATGTAGTATTGTATTATATAACATCTATGTGTATATATATAATTACATGGTCGCCTAATGCAATTATAACAGTTAATTGCCATATTTTTACTGTATTTTTCACATTTCTATTGCTGTACCACTGTCAAGGAAAGATACTGCTTATGTGGTAGGGAGAGAGGAAGGGTGAATGTAACCCATAACTGATCTTCAGGCCCTTTCCAGGGCTCAACCCACAATGAAGTGGCATTCATTTGTTGCTCTGAGAGGATGAACAGAACACTCACTGTGTTTGCAAGCGAATGAGCAGTTCTCTGAACAAAACCGGGTTTAGCAGGAAGAATTCAAATTGGGCTTTTGAAGAGTTTCACTTAAGCCCGAGTGGAATTTTCCATCTAGTGGGAGTAGAGCTGTGGTTGCTCTGACCGGGCTGAGATGAATTGCACAATATAATGCTACAAGGACAAATCTCAATCTCTGTGCACATACTTGTAACTCCCTGTTGAACTAGGGCATTTGATTACCTATCTGCAGTTCTATTAAAAGTTATTTTTTCCCCTTTCCCCTTGCAGGTGTTTTATTTGGAAGGGAACACTTCGATTCACAACTTACTACCTCACTTTTTTTTAAGAGCTAGATAGGTCTGCTTTAATGGTTACTTTCTAAGATGAAGGAATGTACAGAATGTTTTTGATTAACAAGGGAGGTAATCGGGAGGTAATGTTTTAAGTATGAAACAAAAATATAACCTCCCTTTTGCCTTCCCCTCCCCCTTTCAAAGACCTGTAATCTCTTCAGAATGATCTAAATTTGAGTTACCTTATGTCCTCTCGTACCATGGCATTGACAGAGTGTTTGTTTAGTGTTAAATGTTCTGGGCTGAATGCTCTGAAGGAGTAAAACGGGTAGTGCTGTATTGACTTGGATACTTTTTACTAATTGAAGTCCAGCCCTATTTAGGAGTGTGACTTTCTAATCTTTTAAGAAGTTTTTAAAAAAATTAGCTTTAAAATGTCAAACAATATAAGGCTTTTTAAAACTCTTTGTGTGTATGTAGCTTGTCTTCCACTTGACAAACTGTTTTTAATTCTTAATGAAATTTCCCCTTAAAACTTCGTCAAATAGACAGATTTCAAAGCAGTGTTGCTTCTAGATATATTATGTTGCAAGTCATTGAAGAAACTCACTTTAGGAGGACAATTTAAATAGAAATGTGAACATCTTTCCATGAAATTAACACAGTTATGAGATAGACACTATTTTCTTGTGCAGAATTGTGTAACTTAAATCTTTCTGTAAGCTCTGGAGGAGCTAAATTCCAAAATCCCCTGATGCTGTTCTTAGCCGGGGACCAGGGTAAGTGGCAGTGGGAAGCACTAGTCCTCTACAGCTGTTCTCTTCCCCCTCCTGCCCCCCTGCATCCACCACCCTGAACTGATACAGTGCTCTTTCGTTTTTGCACTTGAGTGAGCTTGTCATTAATATACAAAGATAATTACTGTGACTGTTAGTTAATGACAGACACCAAGATGCAAGGAAAACAAAATTGTGTGTGGAGAGGAAAAATTTTCTGCAGGATGGAGCATTGTCAGCTGCCCTGTTACCATAAGTCATTCCTAAAAGAGCACTTAGAGAAGGAGAGGGGAAGTCCACATCAGCTGTGGGCAAACTGGCAGCTCAAATGCTATTGTAGTAGCTGTGATAGGAAAGCTAATACAGATCTGTTATTTAAGTGGGCTGAATGCATCTTCTGGAGGGTATGTGGATTTACATTTATCTAGTTATCCCCTGTTCTGGAAAGGCAGAGGAAACAACTGAAGGTGGTATGACTTTTTTTTATTGGTACGCTTTTTCTTGGAAGTTATAGCTTTCACAGCTTGCTTGTCAGAACAGGCTCTCTGAAACCTCCTAATAGGCTGCTGGCAAAGTCAGCTCAGTGAATTCTTAAAAATCACTCGGCTGAAGTGGTGCAAGATGTCAGGAGTGCCCCCTGTGATCCCTTTCCCGCAGCAGTGCTGCGGTGCTGGTGACACCCGCCTGCTGTGTGGGAGCCCTCCACAAGCACCGGCACGGCGTCCCAGCAGATTCCTGCGAACTGTGTCCTTGCACAGCGCTGTGGGGCCTGCCGGCCTGCTGTGCCGGTTGCCTGTGCAGCCAGGATGATGTTTCTTCACTAAACTTTGTTTTCTTGGGCTTTTTGAAGAGGTTAGAGTGGACTCTTCAGCTCTAAAGATCTGTTACCCTAGGGATTTGGTGGATTCTTTTGGGATGCGTTATGTGACTCTTGCCTTCTTGCGTTGCTTAGCACAGAATTACATTTGTGAGTCTGTTCCTCTGCAAGAAGTGATGCAGACTATTGGCCCCAATTTCTTTCAAACTTGGGGGGAAAAGCAAAAAACATCCTAGGGGCCATGATTCCATATGTCTTTAGTCCATGCATGTAATGTGGTACTCTTGGTTTTTATTCAGTGGGTAGATACACTAAGTTTTGTTGACTTACAGTTAAATTTTTTAAAAATCTTAACAGATGCCAATCCAGACTAATATGCAGGTTAGATAAGATTTTTCTTAAAATTTAAAAGCAAAGTATGGGTTTCTGTTATAAAAGATCAGACCCCTTCAGTGAGATCTGAGAGGTTCAGTGTATAATGTATAGATTCCATAAATTGTTCTGTACAAAATGCTATTTGGAGATTAAGTATTGTTAGATACCAACAAGCTTAGAAAGCTATTTTAAAAATGCTGTTACTCAAAATACAGATTTCTAATAGAAATACAAACTTGAATTTTAATCTCTTATAATTAATTTTGCTTTGCAGTTTTTATTGGCCAAAGTGAATCATGGTCTATCTTTAAAAATATTTGCTGGAAATTTAAAAATAGACCTTCAGTTGCACTCTGCTTGAACCTAGTACAAAGGACTAATTGTTTTCAATAGTTTTCTGATTAGCAAAATGTTTAAGATCTTTCCCATGTAATGAAGCAGCCTCATGATGTTGCATAATACTGTATCCCCCAAATATGGTTTTCAATTGCCAGATATACTTAATGTATTTATGTTATTGTGCTGTCTTTTGCCATTGATGATTTATCTCTGGTCCTTTGATGCTTTCCTACTAAGGTGCAAAATGTCATTCTGATACAGCTTTGCCTGTTTTTTTCTCTCCCCATTCTTTTTCCACTTATGTTCACAAATTCCTTGCATATTCCTTTCAATCTTCATTGCTCAGTTTACTTCAGTACAGATAAGAGGGAAATATTATTACCATAGTTAACATCTTTTGCTTTTGAACAACAAATCCAATTATGTAAAGATGCATACGTAAGATCATGATCTTACTGTTGTAACCTGTGTCTACTAATGTTGCAAATCATTGAGTTCTATGTTTTAGGCAGTTTGAAAAATGTGTATTAAATAAGTGAGATTAATCCAGGTTTATTTTAGCTGCTTAGGAACCAGAGCACCTGACCATGAGCCCCACCTGGGGCTCTCTAGGAGTCACAGTTGTGTCTTATTATTCTATAAATCTGTGAGAGCTTGCTTCTTCAGGAAACATCTTAAGGAAAAAGACCCAAGTATAGTACTATTAATATTCTAGAAGGTGGTGTGAATTTAAATATTCACTGATCAATAATGTTACTTGCATATGGGTTGCTCTTTCGAAAAAGATAATCTTTGTTGACCTATGCCTGTTGGTTTTATTGCTCTGTGTTGTGTTTAATTATGTTAAATTATATCCAGTCTATCAGGTGCCTGGTCCTGTTCTGTTGTAGCCCTCTGACAAAGCTTGTATACGCTTCATGGTCTGGGGTAAGATGGAGTAATAAAGAAACAAAATTCAAATGTAAAATCAAAAGTGTCTGTAAGACTTCGAAATAAGTTTAAAACCTTACACTGAATAAATAGCACAAGAGACAGGGGGGTGAGTGAGTTCTGATAACAAGACATCCTCAGTTTGTTTGGGAAGAGCTTGATTAAAATCATTCATGTATACCTTGTTAAAATTGCTGTTTATATAAGTTGTTTAAATGCAGTTTCCCTGATTTTTGTTTTGTTTCACACATGTACAATTGCATATGTGGGTTTAGTACATCATCCTGTATCTGACTTGAAAGCAGCGATCTGACTTTCTGTAGGCTAAACACTGGTATCCTTTGGTAAGTGGCCAAACAAGATAGCTGAATGGTTCTGCTAAGTGTGCTTCCTCTGCCTTTCTCCTCTTTTTTCCTTTATTTTAGTGTGGCATGGCACCAGTAGGAGAATTAATATTAAAACTTGCCCATTTTCAACTGTCATTTCTGTAAGACTGGGAATCTTATCAGGGGTCTGATAAGCAAAGAGCTTTTGTGGGAATGCCTTTTCATATTAGATGAAAAGAACTACATGTTTGTTGCAGCATTGTTGTATTAAAATAGCTACTCTTGATTACAGTTGTTTATAAAAGCATCTCCCTGGGTTTCCATATCGCATGCACATCTTCTCAGTCTTTGGTCTCTGTTTTTTTCCTTTGTCCTTTTTTTTTTTTCTTCTTAATCTAATGTCTGATCAGTATATCTGCTTAGTATTATAACTATCTGCAATAATTTATCATTTGGAATCCCTATGATACTAGGAGCAGGCTCTGGCCCGTTGGAATGCCCTGTCCTTGCTGGGGAAGCTTATGGGGCTGACCTGTCACTGCAATACGAAGACAGAGATCCTTTTGATTATAGGCAAGGTTCCCAAAATACATGAGCTGGCATAGGCATTTGGAAAAACGAGCAACGTACGCCCCTAAAACATACATTGTTTTTTAGATTCTTACTGTGTTTGGTAGTGTTAAATCTCTTGCTTGTCATCTAAGATGGAAGTTTTGCATGGCTGGGGGAGAAAAGAAAAGAAATGGTAAACAGTTCATCATTTTTTCCATTTTGATTAGGTTCAAACTGTAGTGCTAGAGAAGACTGCAAAGTGCTTGATTGGCGGTAGGCTGTTCAAGGCCTTCTGATCAACTAAAAATCATTGTACATCTTGTATGTTCTTTGCTGTATTCCTCAGCCTTTTCTCTTAAACTGTGGGCAAGTGTTCTTTTCATGTTCAAGTGGTGCTGATGGGAAATATTACAACCCCTAGGTATTCATTATTGATTCCTTACTCCAGTTTTTACTGTGTTCATCAATCTGTTTGCTGCTCGTTGGCAGATTATCATCTGAAGCAACTTAGGAAATATTCACAACTGTAGGGAGCTGTCAGATTCATGTGAAATAAAAGGTCTAGCAGAGAGGCGTTCATGGGCACTGAGAGTAACAATATCTTTCTCCAGTATGGCTGGGATTAAAATTTGATGTATACTACTTATTAGAAACATGATCCAGTAAAAAATATGATGGGGTTCTCAACTGTCAATACATGATTGGTGAAGTAATTGTATTATTCATTTACATACTTAAAATTAGCCCGTCAGTAAGTACTTTGCTGGTCAAGATAAGTAGCCAAATAGTAACATTTAGCTTGTTCTGCAGAAGTATTTGCAGGAAGGAACATGAAAATGGGGAGAAATTATGCATTAACTATGCAGAGGACAGTAGGTATGTCAAAGAAAACAAAGTATAATGATATTTTTAAAGGCCAATATTATTTAAAAAGAACAGTCTGAGTTTGAGAAGGATCAATATTGGGAAGGCTTTTTGGCAGTGGGCTAGCTGCTTCTGGTGGTATGGCTGAAAGTGTCTTTGAGAACCCAGATCCTTTGGTTGTTTTCATGGGTCTGATAATAAGTTTTGAGAATTGCTCTTGTTGCATTCTTGTTTACAATCAGCTGAAGCTTTCAAAATCATCACGGGGTGCTGAGACTTGATTTATGCATTCAACTTTCCTTTCAGAGAGTTCAAAATAATGATACAGTTGCTAAGACAGAAAGTAGTTCGTCTACATTCTTTTTTGTCCTTTTTCCAAACTGTTCTGGTGGTAAGTGGTGTGTGTTTCTTTCCTTTATTCTGCAGTTGTGAAACATCATAGTAACTTTTCACAAATTAACAATGTTGAAATATGGTTGTGAATGAAAATTTTTCTTTTCCGTGACCTTGAGTTAAGAGCAGTTGTTTTTTCTCTAGAATGCTGTGAACCAAAAACTGATGAAAGGAGGCTCTAAATTCATGTGACTTCAACAAATAGTTAAATAAACCTAGAGGTTAGCTACTTGGAGATATTATTTGAGATTTCTTGATGGGAATGCAAGAAAAGAGATGCCATTTAAATTGTGTCAGTGTGTTCTATAGCAATATCTCCATTTGAAGAGAACATATTTCTGTTGGTCTAAAGTTTACACACAGTATTAGTAACAGTTTTCATAGGCTTACACGTTGGAGATCTCGGTTTGTTGGCTGGCTGAACCATAACAATTCAAGTTTCTGTTGTTGATTCAGCTTGATATCAGTTGTCCACTTTTTACAATAACCTAGGTCTTGGTGACAAGAAGAGAGAAATGCCTATAATTTCTTCCTAGAAAGCCCTTGGAAACATGGAGAAACAACCACTAGCATAGCTTGTGGACAGCTTTCACAAATAAAAGTCTGTGTACTTTGCCTACATAGTTCCTGCAGTATTTACAGCTACTCTGATTCATTAAGTGCTTGTGTGGAAAACACTGCCCTTACAAAACCAGAAGGTTTTATCTTAATTGCCCAAGTTGGAAGAATAAAGTACTTAACACAATGTATAAAGAGACTAGAAGTTTGGGCAACCATTAACTTCACTTTAAAGGAAGTAGATAAGAATTTAGAGGTTTAGTACTGCATAAATAACCTGAAATTAAACTTGATCTGTTTCTGTCCATGGTTGTATTCAAACATTTTCTGGACTACATTCATGTGTTGATTGTAGATCTAAAACCTCTGGCAAACCGTTGATACTTTTGTGACGTTTTTCTACTTAGAGGTAAATATTGAGATGCTGTATCAAAACTTGGATTATTCTGGGGGGTTTTTTGTTCTTAATTTCAGATTAAAGAACAAAAAATTTTCTTCAGGCCAATTACAGTACAGGTTTCCACAGTGAAATAAGTTTTAAAAGTTAAATGCTTTGGGTACTTTAATTGCTAAGGGACACAGAAATGTAACTAAATGGAAAATAGTTGTGTTTCCTTAAAAGAAAAACACAAAACAAGCAAATCAATAAATGAACAGAAGAAACTGTAGGTACATGTGTAGCAAATTACTGTTCATATTCCAGGAAACCTTACTCTCACATTAACGAATAGGTACTGCCCTGCTGATTTGTCCCCAGTATGGAAGTCCAAGTTACGTTAATTGTGTGGAAGCATGACTGTATTTCTTAATGCTGTTTTTGGACCTCTCTTTGCTTGGAAACCTCTAATACTGCATTTGAAAGTTGCTAAATTTGATCTTTCAAGAGAGAACTTGAAGGGAAAAAATGAACTAGTATAATGATGAATTTTTTTCTAAAAAATTCTTTTTTTTTTTTTGAGTTATTTCACTTAATACAGACAGTACAATACTCTTGAATCTTAGTTCCTATTAGAAAGAGTTTGGTTACTGAATCTGTTGCTAAATACTTTTCTCTGTGATCCCCATCCATGTTTTCCCCTAATGTAGTTTCATGTTTTAATTCTTGCTTTAGAACTGGTAACATGACTTGAACTGTATAAGCTGCGTGGTGGAGGAAAGGTATCTCATACATCTTACCATGTCTATATAGAATCAGACAGAAGCCTTATTACAATTTTTTCTTTCCAGTGCATTTGTTAGGACCTTGTGGCATAACTAGCTCCAGGGTTTAAAGGATTCCAGCTATTTGATTTTTATTAATTTGTTTATTTTTAATCAGTTTTATCTCTTTAAAAACCCTACAGGCTGTTAAAATGCTTCAACTAGCAGGCCGAGTTGGTTTGTTTCAGTTGGAAGTGTGCCTTTCCTGCCTCAAGCTGCCCTCTTCTCCCAAACTCTTTTTGTGATGGTGGTAGGATACTTGGTTTGACTTACAAGATCAGAGGCCCCTTCTGCAGAATGTTCCCTTCCTCGTTGTTCAGCCTGTTCTCCTGTTGTTTCAGTTCCGTTTTCACAGCTGCTGTTGCTGATTCCCTCTTCCAATGTTTTGTGAAGGCAATGGATGTGAATGTATTTCAGCTGAAAACAAAATTGTGATGCTGTGATACTGTCTATAGGACTGCAGGAACTGTATTGTTAATAAACAGTGGCATAATTAGTAATGCACCGATCGTTGTGACAACATCCAGTAAACCTGGAGATAGATATTTTTCTCCTTGTTAATCCCTCTAACAGCTGTAGGTATTGCTTAATATAATGGACATATTTTCAGCTACAGGTGTGATTTTTCAAATTAATTCTACTCATTTGTTTCTGTGACCTTCATATAAAAGGTAATCCTTATTTGGTTTGTTAATTTGGGTAATACAAGGTCTGAGGGGGAGTAGTAAGAAAGGGAGAAAAATAAGCACATAGGACACACCTGCAGGGTGTTTTTTTAAAAAAAAAAAAAGTTTAAGATATTTTTATTTACAGCTAGTGTTCTGTTGTTTGTAGCCAGAGTAATAAATTAGATACTTTGATGTGTGCAGAGGAGTATGGAATCTTTGTGCCTTATGAGAGTTGGTCATAAATTATGTCAGTTAGGAGGGTTGTTCAGGATCTAAGTGTTAAAGCTGGAACGGAGCAGTGGAAATGCATTGAATCTACAGTTACACAAAGTGAAAGCTTCTCAGATTTATTGACTTTTTGTTCTTGATCATGGACTGTTTGAAGTAAACATGTTTACATCCAATACCTCGTGCACCTAGATAAACAGTACTGAGTTCAATGTGGAATACTACTTCAACAGTTGTTAATAGCCCTCGGGATTTAATAGAAGTGCATCACATGAGGATTTTGCAAGTTTCATTGCTTGTTGCTACCTTGAGATATAATAAAATTAGGTTGGCATACTGTCTGTTTTTACATATGACAACATTTTAGATACTTTTTAGATTTTAAAGTCTATTTATACGTGATCTGCGTGTAAAGAAAGCGTCACGTACTGAAAACACTCCCCGCCCCCCCAGTGTTTTTCAAATCAAGGAAAATGAAACAGTTTTAAATACAGGTTTGCACACACATACATGCTGCTCTAACAGATACAGACTCCATTGCTTGTACTTGCATGCAGAAAAGATGAGAAGAGGCAGCCTGCAACAGATTTTAGTCATGTTGGCAGGTGAAGCTCGGAGTTTGGATGGTGAAATGGCCAAGGTTGGAGGTCCTGTTCCTTTCTGCTAATGTCCTGGCAAGGCAACTGCCACCACATAAGTGAAACTAATCTCAGGGATGGCAGTGTGTTAAACTGCTGCAGGAGGAGTAGCCAGAACAGTTTAATAGCCTTAAAATATTTCTTTCCTTAAGCTGCTAGCTTTTGCTGCAGGTACAAACTGAGTTACAGTGGTTGCCGTAATTGTGTAATGATTTTTCTTGGTACGGCTTGTGAGATTGCTTCCCATAGTTGTTGCTAAATCCTAGATAAAATAAATATTTAAAAATACAGGTGGTGGACTCAGTGTTGGTGTATAGTTGATCTTGGAGGCTGGTATAACAATAAACAAAAAGTTGCTACATTGGGTTAGATTGTTTTGTGTTACTCAGTTGTTTTATTTGCATTCACTTTTCCTCTGACTTTTTGAGAATTGATCCTGTTTAGTTTTATTTACAGGTAAGAGATTATATCTAAGTGGGATCCAGTAAAAATCAAAACTGCCTGTTCTTAATCTAGGCTGCTGTTACAGGTTATGGAAAAAGTAGTGTATATTTTGACGTTCTTCTGGCAAACTTCTTGCATGATTCAGGAATGAAGCCAAGTGCCTTCAAAACATGAGATGTACACATAAGTGCCTTCAGGGTATGCAGAAGTTCAGGGATAGGTCACTAGTGGTGACTTGGCATGATATCTTACAAGTGTATGTGAAAGGAGTGTTTTTGAAATGTTATCAGTCCCTTTTCAGTGGGGGGCACCAATTTTCTTCGAGTATTAGGAGTTTTAAAAAAATAAATGTAAAAAAAAAAAAAAAGAGATGAAACAGTAGAATATTAACCCCTCTCAGATTTGGGAAGATAATTGCCAATGCAAAATACCTTCCTTGTGTTCCCATATGTGTTCCTATAAAGCAGATACTTTATTGTTCTTAAACTTCATGATGCTTTTGTTCCTTAGTAATGACTTTGTAGGAGTGCTCTTACGAGGGTTTCCACTAAAATATCAGTTCCTGTCGCTACGCTGCACCCTGTAGTGTGAGAAGTTTGCATTAATGTACACCAGGTGTGTAGTACAGTGGCAGGTTGGTGGCTGGGTTGCCCTTTGGGCAAGTAGTAGCTGTGGGTTTGCATTTCCCTCAGGCACAGAAAGTTGCAGAACCTGGTCCCCTGTGTCCTGGGTGAGTTCTCCACCTGCTGGGCACCTGTGTGTTTGCTCAGGGGGAGGAGGAGCAGGTTATTGCCTCCTCGTTTAGGATCCTCAAAGTGCAAAACAGAACCTAATTTGAGGGTCCCAGTTAGGCTTCTGTGTGGGGTAACACTCAGCTGCTGAGGTTCTTACAGAAGACAACAGTTTGGGGCATGAAGGGAGGTGAAGATAGACTTGTCTGTAGTTCTGAGAATTGCACTTTTGCCTTACGTACATTCAGTGTAAATGCTGAGGTGGCAGTCTCTGTTGTGGACCTAGACTTCAGGCAGCTGAGACAATTTTGCCTGTAATATGAAATGATTTTCTTCTTTCTAAATACAGAGCAGTCACTTCTATTTCCATAATAAATTTGATAAAATAGCAGCATGGAACAAAATTCGTTATGTAAAATACTGTATCTCCATATATGTGTGTGCATGTGTTATAAGTCTTTAATGTCAGTTTTTACAAGACAACAAAGTTAAAGTCAGGCTATCTAAAAATTGTTCTCAACTCCATTTTTTATTACTAGGAAAAAACCCACAGAATTCCATTCTAATTCATTGCATCATGTTTGAGGAGAAAACCCCCTCTGAAGCATGTAGTGTTGGAAAGTACCCTTGCACAAGTTAGAGGAAACCCTGGCATTTTACCCATTTTCCACTCTTCCTTTTGAAGACATGTCAGATTCCTTGGGATTTGTAAAAGTTCAGGAACAAAATAAAGAACATTCTTGTGTATACAGTTATAGCTAATTAAAAACTAGGCATCCATTACAGTTGCTTGTGTTTGGAAAGAACATCTACATGTAAGAATCTCTTGGTTAAGAAAACATGGTTTAGCAGAAATAAAGGAATGGTTTCAGGCAAATCGCTTCTCAGGTTTAAGTTTACTGTGCAGTAGAATGAAAATGGTTTTGTTTAAAAAAAAAAAAGGAAGTTTTTTATTAAGAGCTAAGCTGACTTTCTTCTTGCACCTTGTCAATACAGAATTAAAGCTTTTCCATATGGAAGAGCCTCCAGTTGTGACTGCTCTGCTTTTGCATCCTGTTGTGAAGGACAGCCAGTCTTTGAAAAGGAAATGCAAAGAGGATCCTTCTAAAAATCATTCGCCACAAGGGAAGACATAGGGAGGTGGAGGATAGAACATGCTGCCATACTGCGAGGATGAAAATTCCCACAAAAGCCTGTCATTCAGGGGTAGCCTAGCTCTCTACTGCCTCTAAACGAGGTCTGTGTTTTTCAGGCATACCGTGGCCTAACATGACTAAAATGTCAGAACTGTTAACGCTATTTCAGTTAAGTCTGTTTACTGTCTATTAATTCAGTTGCTGATTCAAGATGGAAACTGTTTTCTCTATTTCTTTGTAGTGAACTAAAGTAAACAACTACCTTGAGTATTGGTTTAAATTTGCTAGAGATATTTGAAACCTTAGAATACCTTTTAATTTCATTTCGTTTTTTAAATAGATAGGCATGACCCTGCAGGGCTTCTTTGGGAGAGCTCAAAAGTGGTTTGCCCATTTTGGCAGGGGAAGATCTCAACTACGTGTGATTTTGTAAGCAGAAAATATGTAAGAAGCAATTCAGGAAAAGGATGAGAGGGTAGGAGTAGGGAAGGCCATCTCTCTGGGTCATCACAATCAGCTGGGAGGTATCAGAGCATAACTTCTGCCATACTACATTTTACATGACCTAAGTCATTTGGCCATTCATTTCTAAACCCTGTGGTAGGTTTCTCAGTTGTCTGAGACTGTGGGTGGTTGAATTGTACCTGCCTTACAAAAATTGACACATGCAAGAATTACTGGCTTTGAAAGACTTAGCCTAACCTACTTTTAGTTGGTAGAAGATTTTTATTCACTTCAACTCAGTATATGTGCTACTGAAGTAGTATACAGCTGGTTAATGTGTTAATGTAGCTGAATAGTTAATTCTGTGTATATATATTCATAAATCTACAGCCAGTTAAAACCTTAATAATATTAAAAGATAGAAGGTTCTTTTTGGCCTGTGTTTTATATGCAGCCTTGAGTCTTATCAGTTACTTTTTAATAAATAAAATGTATTTATTTTTGAGATACTAATTATAAATAATAGAAAATTATTTTCCAATGTGTCTTTTACTTCCTGCCTTTAAATATGTTCTAAAACCCAGTGGGAGATACAGCCTAAAATTCCAGTAGACACCATGTTGTGTTCTTATGGAAACATCTGATTAAGAACATGGAGTTTAATAGTTTTAAGTCAAATTCATAATACATTTGAATATGATTGCTGTATAGTAAGTAACATAAACATCAAGAAAGGTGGAACAGGACCATATACTTACCTGCTTCATGGCATAATTGCATGGTGGGTAGTTTTTGGGTTTTTTTTTACTTTATTTAAACACAGGAACTTCTGAAGGGAAAAAAACCTCCAACATGGCTCTAGTATGACTTATGTTTCTGGGCAAATACCCTCTCACTACTGAGAAGAAAGACCGTACATTCGATTTGTGAGAAATGTGTTTTAGTTTTCATTGCATTATCCTTTGTTTTGTTTTAGCCACAGCAGTGCATTGCAGCTGGATGACAAAAAAATAGGTATTTCTCCTTTTTCTAGGTGTGGGCACTCTCCTGTGTACCGTTCACGTCAGATGTCAGGTCGGGCCCTTGTTCCATTTGTTATGGTAAATGAAGTACCACATACAGTGCAGTCCTTGCTGGAGGGGCTTCCAGACTCTACCAGTCCTTGCATACGACAGAATAATATTCATGGAACGCTTCTGCAAGTAAGTTTTTGGGGGTTGTTTGGGGGCTTTTTGTTTGTTTGTTTTGGGGTTTTTTTGGGGGGGGAGTATTTGGGTGTTTTGTTGTGGTTTTTTTTTTTTTTTTTGTGGGGATTTTGTTGGATGTTTTTTGGTCATACTTCACAGCCAGATAACACGCAATGAGTTGTGCTGAACATTCACGCATTGTCAAAACATATATGAAGGCTGCTTTTGAGTCGATTCTGTCAGATGATAAATGTGGAATGCACATTTCAACCATCATTAGAAGGCTGCAAGCTGTAAATATCAACATTTACGTTTCATCTCTGGAGATTAAAGTGCTTTGAGAGCAAATATCTTTATCTACAGAGAGATCTGTGTGACTTGCCCAAAGTCACAGAGCAAATCTGAGGCAAAGCTGAACTCCAAACACCAATAGTATTGTAGATATTGAGACTTGCTACTTACCAGCATATTTATATATTACTTCATTTGCTTTTCCTGCTACACTAGCAGCTTCCTGTCAGTTTGCTGTACAAGTTGTGATAAGCTTTATACTGTATTCTTCTGAAAACATTCTGGGGAACAGCTTGCTATTGGTTTGGAATCAGAAATTTTTTCATTCCCCATATATCATTCCTTTGGTTTATGGCAGTCGGTTCACTGTGTTGATTTTTAAGCTATCATGGTAATAAGTTACCCATTTTTATTGCCTATTTTTCACAAGCAACCCTCCAACAAAGCCATATTGTACATTATCAGCTCTGTTGGTCTGCCTT
>VYZW01019179.1:10731-23198 GCA_013401315.1 Balaeniceps rex | reverse complement strand
AAGAAGATGAGATTTTAAAAGGCCAATGTTTCAAAAGGAGTTTATGGCAATTTGGGCGCAGTTCATGGGCTAACAAATAGCTTGGAGTCCTGTTGTCTCACAAGCCCTTGTCTTGTTCCTTAAGGAGTCTCAAAGAAGCTAAATTACCTGACTGAAGGAATAAGGTAGTGCTGAGCAGGCCATAGAATGGGAGCTTGCATGTGCAGGCATCTGCAAGGGAATATAAGTATTTATCTTCTTCACAGTTANGTTGATTTCCTTGAGAGGTGTTTTGTGTTTTTTGGAGGTTTTTTTGTCCTCCAGCTGTGGGACACCGGAGAGAATATTGACTATAGGATGATCTTACTTCATTCTAAATATTTCATTTTCCACAAATGCTGAACACTTTCCCTGATTACAGTTTGATCACATTGATGGGAAAAATATTACATCATTTCATACCCATTGTTCCTTTGCATAGTAAAGAAGCCAAGAGAAACATAAAACCTTGTGCCAGAATACATACACTGATAGCTTGTAGAGCTAATAATACCATTGTGAATGCTGTACTGAAGCATTTGGAGCTCGAGCCACAACGCATTTGTTTTTCAAATGTTGTGAAATAGCTACTAACTCTGGCAGCTATTCAGGACATTTCCACCCACTTCCAGCTGGTGGTTTGGTACATACAGATTTTCCATAATTGTGGCATTGTAATTTGCACTCTTCCGTATGTTTAGTACCTCTGAGTTAGCCACAATTTCAACTGTTTTCCGCTAGGCGACAATAGATACCTGTGCAGCTAATTTTTTTTTTCTTTTCTGTAACCCCTCCTGTTTTATTTCTTTTCCTGAATGAACCACCTGTAAGTCATAATAGAACCATTCAGTGCCTTTAAAATCTGTTCTAAATACTATCCCGGGAAGTGAACTTCTACTCTGTTTCACAGGCCCAAAATCTGATTTTCAAGGGGATTGGTTTAGCATTGCAAGAACACTGAGAAAATCCTGGACTTACATATTGATCAAATATATAATATTTTGTTGTATTCTTGTTTTCCAGTCACAAAAAATAAACTTTGCACTTTCCTTTTTTAATTATAAGTATAGTTATTGTTGCGGGGTAGCTCCAGCCCTCTGTGCTGCAATTAGCCAGAATCTCTTTCCTCTGAATATATTACTGTTGATCATTGCTTCGTGCTGAGCACTAGAGGAGATTCCACAGTGCTTTTGTATCTGACGGGTGCTACTGATGCACAGAAACACAGCTAGGGAAATTGCAATGGTTTGACCACTCTGCATCTGTGTAAGATGCGTGACAGCAGATATTTTCTGCTCCTGCACTGGATAATAAAACATATGGGTGCTCTGATGTTGAAGACACTTGCTAACTAAATTCTTTGTAGACATGCACACACAGATTGAATTGGTTTTAAAGCAAGAGTGAAATTTGAATTCCGTTGCTTTCAAAGCTAGAGAATTTACTGTCTTTCCAAACACTTCCTGATTATTCCCAAATGTCCCTTGCTTCCCAACTGTGGCACTGGTTCTTATTAGTTGTCTGTCCTAGGACACTGGATATGAGAGGACTGTGGTCTTTTTAAAGTAAACATACAATGGCTGTAAAAGATGGTGTGAATTACAAAAACTGTATTCTCCTCTGAGTGTGGGTTTTTTCCCATTAGATTAGCGTGCTGTTGGGACCTTCCTCCACCAAGTTGCTTTTGATTCTAGACAACAGATTTAGCATAGATCAATCTAATCTCAGAGCAGAAGTGGTGATAGCTTTTAGGTGGAAGCTGCCCAGATGTTCCTGAGTTGTCAGTTTGTCAACACCTTTAAAATCTTGACCCACGCCTGTAATATTTTTAAGAGCCTGGTTTCCCAGAGAAATGAGATATCCACAACTGACTCATCTTTTGGTCCCCCATTTCTTCCTCAGTAATTTTTGTACTCATTGGCAAATTCTGGTTGAAGTTGACTCAGTTAGGTTTCTAGAACAAGAAGTGCTTGCAGCCCCTGAAGATGCTTGTTAGCCAGACAGCAGCTGGGCAGCAGTGCATGTCCTTGCCTTTTACTTCTGTCAAGGAGCAGCAGCCTTTAATTACGCTAATCAGGGCCCACAGAACCTGGGACTCGCTGTAACATTGGTCATCTTTTTCCTGGCCCACAGTAGGTAGGAAGCCTGGGAAACAGGTCAAGGTATTATGAGAGGGTAAATAATGGACGTGGTGGAGAGCTGAGGTTATTACAGTTCATGGGATGCACAGCCATGGGAAATTAGGTTTTGTTTGACCTCCTAATCACAGAATTGCTTGTTCTCTCTTGTGTATTACAGTCCACTCAAATCCACTATTACGGTAGTTCTGGGTCAGCATATATTTAATAAAACAACTGATGTAACACAAAAATTTGAAATAGAAAAATACATTTTGCATCCTCAGTATTCTGTGTTCAACCCTACTGAACATGATATCGGTGAGTATTTTTGTTCTTACAGTTTTATTTTCTGTTTGCTCAACTTGGTTTCAAGTTTAGTTGATATGTCAAAAACTGCCTTCATAATGGAAAAATCATAGGCATTAGGAGAGGCTTTTGAGCGCAGAGGGTTCCTAGTTCTACCAGAGTTATAACAGCATCTGAGAGCTAGACAAATTCAGATGAGAAATAAATTGCAAATTTTAAATAATTATGATAATTGGCCTTTGGAGCAATTTACCTAGATGTATGGCAGATTCATCATCACTTCAAGTCTTTGTGGGATTAGGCATTTTTTCAACTGAAGCAGAAACTGTGGGCTTGATGCAGGAATTACTTGGTAAAATTCTATTGTCTGTATTGTATAGAGGATCTGACTAGATGAACATAATAGCCCCATCTGCTCCGAAAATCTGTGTTACTAAGAATCATTTTTTACACTGAGATAGATTTAAAAATCAGCTGTCTTATCAGTCAAAAGTTAAATGCCCTTCTGATTGACCTTATAATATGAGTCAGAATGACAATGGAACAGCAACTCCTTATTTTCTGATCTGCTCTTGCGGAAGGTGGCACGTCACCCTGGGGTATCGAGCTGTGTGAGCACTTTGTCTATGAGACTGTTTAATAGCTTGGCATCGGGGATATTTTAGGTCAGGCATGTACTGGCTTTTTTCTCCCAGATGGTGAATATTTTCCACTATGTAGCAAAGAGCATTCAGATTCTGCGTTGGTGGGAGCTCTGTCACAGAGTACCAGGAGACAAACTGGATTTGGGATATTACTCTGCTCTGAAATACCCCGGCGTAAACCACCGTTGGCACTTTAAGATCTCCTAACTTTATGAATTGCTCTGAAACTTGGCATGCCTCACTGATGTGCAATGTCCAAATCTAGGGTCAGCTGAACAGGGAGTTCCTAAGATGTGCCCCACTGCAAACAAACAAGCAGGCAGAAGCTGGAGGGGGAAAGATGTGGGGCACATTCTGCCCTGTTGGTGATTTCTACTGATGGAGCAGAAGAGTTGTTTCCTGATGAAAATGCTTTTCTAAAAGAAACAAACTACCACATGAGTGTTTGCTGGGAAGTTTGGGGGATTCAGAAACAGGCAGTGTTGGTGGGGAAGAGGAGGAAGGCGAGGAAGAGCAAGCTGCTGAGTGTTGGAGCGCAGTTTGTGTGGGCTTCTCAGCCTGTGAGATACTCTTTACATGTTCCACAAAGGCCAAAAAATGTAGTCAGTAGAGGAATAAGACTATCCAGTGGGATCTCTTGCTTTCCCCACAGCTGTGTTCAGAAAACCTGGAGCTTCCAAAAGGCATGATATGAAGCTTTAATAACTGCGTTCACATTACATCAGCTCTGTCCTCTTTGAGTAGTGTGCCCAAACCCAACATGCTGCCCTGGTTACACCAAGCACAAAGCCCCCTCTGTTGCTCTACAGCCAAAGACAGGGGGTTTGCTACAGGGGAACCAAGGTTTCTGCTATTTTTGACATCTTCTTTCAGTATCAAGCTCATGATGCTGCACAGCTCTGTATTTACACTGTTTTCAGCCCCATGAGGGGATAGTGAAGGTTGTATAGGTTGTGTAATTCTTTGTAGCTTTCAGAAGCTTGGTTTTGAAATATCCTGATTTTTTTATTCCTTAATTTTCAAGATCTTGGATTTTGCTGAACTCAGTGATAACACAGAGCACAAAATGCACCAGCTCTTGCAGTAATTAATTTTTTAAATCAAATTGGAATTAGGCAGGTGGCCAGACTTTCAGAAGCAGTGAGCACTTGCACATCCCACTTATTTCAGCTTAAAGTTGTAGATATGTCACTGTTATTTAACTTTAAGGTGGGAGGAGACATATGTATTTTCTATCTCCCCCCTTCTCTACAAAAGCAGTGAAGCAAAATCTGCTCAGTGAGCGCAGCATAAAATAAATATTCCCACAAGGGGAGTAGCTGAATGTTTCAGCCTTCAATTTTCTGTGAAATCAGGTGCTGTTGAGATGAGTCTGTCTGTCTTTGATTGAAATATCTTAATTAAGAGAGGCTTAGGGGATAATTTAAGTTGTATCTGAGACCCATTGCTGCCAATCCTATTAAAGAAAGGGAACAGTCACTTTATTCCTCCTCTATTTTCTGCTCTGCAGCTTTGATAAAGCTGAAGAAGAATGGCCAACGTTGTGCCATCAAGTCCCAGTTTGTTCAGCCCATCTGCTTGCCGGAAAGTAACACCATTTTCCCTGATCAGTTCAAATGTCAGATTTCTGGATGGGGACACAGGCATGAGAGTGAGTAAAATGAGAGTTGGTTTTTGTAGAAAAAAATGATGATAATTAAAACATAATACTCAAGTATGTGTTATACAACTGGTAGTTTGGTAAAATATTTTCCAAGGGACTTCTGGTGGGATTATTTTTACCTACTTTTAGATGTCTACAACATTTACATCTGAAATAGTCATCCTGAACTTCCTTTATAGTCCTTGGAATTTGGAGTGCGGTTCCCTTGACCAAATGTTTGTGTCTATTTTAGGATGAGATGAGCTGTGAGCTAGCTAGATCTCCATGGACTGGGAGGAGAGCAAGTAGCTTAGTTGTAGGTGCCAACAACTTGACACCTTAGTCGAGTGAATCCTACCCCTTGTTTCTCAAGGTAGATATCAAAGACTGCAAACCAAACACAATCAACTTACTAGTCTGTGATGGAGGAGATCTTTACCTTCACCAGCAAGAAACTTTGGAAACATCTACAGGACAGGGCCAGATAGACTTTGGGCTAAGAAGTGCTTACATCCAGCTTGAGAAAGGTGGGAAAAATCCATTCTATCCTTTCAGATGAGGAATTTCAGGATTATGAGGCTTGGCCATGCTGCTTTGACATCGAGATAGCAGAGACCTATGTAGATAGATGAGAAGGATGGGGGAGCTGGCTGCCTCATTTTGGTAAGAGGTTTAGTATGAACAAACATTGTCCTGGTCTAAATGTGTAGTCTAAAGGCAAAAAGAAGTAATGGAGCCTTTGATAAATTGATGATTTAATATCACATCTGGAAAGAGGAGAGTGCTGAGGGAGTGTTCCTGAGTCTCTAGGAAATGAGAGAACCCAAAGTGGATTATCTTTTAAAGAGATCTGCAACACGAATATGACTGAGATGTGTTAAGTGTGTTTATATGTTGTGTAGTGCATTGTGTTTCCATGTTATGCTCTTCACATTCTATAAAATGACCTTCTTTTCCTCTCTGGGAATTTTTTTAAGATATATCCGGATATTCAAATGTCCTGCAAGAAACACGGATTCCAATTATTCCTGAGGAGAAGTGCAAAAGCCCTGAAATTTATGGAACAGAAATCACTGAAAATATGTTCTGTGCTGGCTACTTCGATAGCAAATCTGATGCTTGTCAGGTAAAGTTGTGAGTCATCTCTAGGCAGAGAATATAAATGTATATTATTGCCAGAAACGTTGCAGTGTTACAGTGCTTACTTTTGACATTACAGTGTTCATAAAGAAAAGAAGCATTCCAAAAGAAAAGAAACTTATGTGGCTGCACTGTTTGCTTCCACCTTCATTTTTTAACCCGTTCAATGTCAAATAAGTTCTACGGAAGGGCAAAAAAACCTCCAGGGTGTTATATTCCTCCTACCTTCACAAAAGGCAGTGGCTATGCACTGGAGGGTGAGTTGTTTTAGCTCCTGGCTGTGCTTGCAGTGTGATGGTAAAGGTTTGCTGGCCAGCTGGCAGGGATGCGCTGGCAGGCCAACCAGCATGTACCTGTGCGGAGCCAAACCCCTGAGCTGCTGCCTCTTGCCTGAATGGAAATAAGGATACCCGTGTAGGAGGTGGGGAGCAGTGGTGACGTTTGGAGGAGGAATGAGCTGAGGTTACTACAGTGGATGGGATTTAATGGTGTAGGGTATCAGTCAACTGGAAACTGTGTTTCATTACTTCAGTCCTTCATGGAATGACCTCATGCTCTTACTACTTTGCATCTCTTTTTGAGTTATGTCACACCCTGGCTCTGAATAAGGGTGCAGAATTGTTGTGGTGATAGATGAGACTATTTTTTAAATGAAGGATCAGATTATTCCTTACATAAACCTTCAGATTTTCTCTTCAGTTCATTTTGAAGGAGGGGGGTTATGCTCTATTAGCATATATTTGGGATCAGGCAGCACATAGCTAATGGTTGGCAGTGAGATTAAGTAAAGCAAAGAGTATCGTGTACACTCTGTGCTGGAACCCCTATAGTAATCATAAAAGTGTCCAAAGAAAGGTGTTGAGAGTGAAATGGTGGCAGCCAGCAGTGGCTCAAGGTTTCCAGGCCAGGGCTGAGAACTGGTTATAGTTATTGGCTGCAAGCGTTCATACCAGCCACAGAATTACAAACTACCTCACTTGCTCAGTTTTCCTTGCCTTACCCAGAAAGTGCAAATACAACACGCAACATTATAGCTGGTTCTCCCTCCCTGCCCTGGACAAAGAGAGTTGATCAGGAATGGGAGGGAGAAAGAAGAAAGTGGAGGGAAGGAGAGAGGAGCTGCACAAAGACAAGTGGTCTGGAGAGAGTTGCAAAGTCTGAGAAACAGTGGTTTAGAGTCACAGACGTTGCTAAAAACAGTGCTCATGACATGAAATCATTATTAGTGAATCAATAATTCATTTTTTTTCCTGTTGGCAGACTTGTAGTGTGGTCTAAGGAGAAATAGTGTAGACCTCTTAATGTCACAACAAATGTAGCTGACCTCTGCGTTTTCTTAGTGTATGCTTAGGAAATCAAACTATAAACCATCTGTTATGTATAAAAATATTTCAAGACCAAGAAACATCAAGTAGATAATGTGTTCTGCTTGATTATTTTTTAAAGACTTTCTTGGAAACTCTTTCATTTTCTTTTTTAAATCAATGCACTGATACGAAGATTCTGAGAAGTAAATTGATCTCAGATACAAGACTTCGTTTGATGTCCCTCATTTATCACAGAAATCTCCTAGTATAAAGGCAACACAATTTTCCTACTTACTTTGTGCTCAAGGGATTTTCTTTTTAAATAGGAATCAATATATTTCTCCTTAGTCTCAAGTAACTAGAGGGGTGGTTCCTTTCACCAGTACTGTTTACTAATTTATGTTTTTCTTTTAATTTCTAACATTTTCATTTCTGTAGAAAGTCAATCTAAGAGTAATAATAATAATAACAAACCCATTTCCTGAATGCTTGCAAGCTTTTAAATAAGTAAAGTGTTCCAAATTCATCCTTGCTGTAGTGTGTCATCAAACATTAATTTGGTCTTATTTTTGGTTTATGGCTTTAATGACAAGGTAAATGCTCAGTAGCATCAAATTCAACAGATGCAAAAAACCCACATGCCACATAAAATTATAGTATCCCACAGTCACGTGGAAAGGCGTGTATGTACACAATACCTTTCTTGGAAAAGTTTCATTATCTCTGACATTTGCAATAAACTGCATTGAGAAACTCTCCAAACATCCATCCATGCAGAGCCCATATGACAACGTAGCGTAAGCCTCAAAATCTTGCTTACTCCCGTTGAAAGTGACCCAAATTATCTGTGCTCTTCAGTAGGTGTCTGCATCTAAAATAATTTCAATTCTTTTAAAACAAAATCTGATATTTTGATACTTCTGTTCAATGTGGAATTAAAAAAAAAGACCATCATATTAGAGATGAATATGATTAAAAAAAAGGTTTCTACAATGAAACTTCAGTAGACCACTGCTTCCATATTAATTTTTTAGTTTAAATTTCACATGTAAACATTCTTAATTTGGGACTTTCCCAAACTGACCTTTTTCTGACTGCTTTCTATCAAATTAGATAATCGTTCCTTACTTTCAACACAGGGAGATTCTGGTGGACCTCTGGCCTGTGAGAAAAATGAAATCTCTTACCTCTATGGAGTCATCAGCTGGGGAGATGGCTGTGGCAGAGTCAACAAACCTGGAGTATATACACGAATGACAAACTATGTAAACTGGATTAATGAGAAAATAGCCCCCCGAAAAACTAGTTGAACAGTTAAATATGCTAACATTTGAAGCAGGGTTCAGGAGTCTTTTGGTTTCACTGAAGTGGCATAAATATTTTATTATAAGCTAGTATGAAAACTGTCATGGTAATTCTTAGCAATTCCAAACCAGACCACCAAAAGTAAGCCTACTCCATCTGATGTCAGCATCCTTGATCTAGAATTTTGGGGCTGTGGATTGCTCAATATAGGAGACTGTCTTTATTTGGCTTAATAAAACAAACATGTTGAGACAGTGCACCAAAATCTACAAATGTTTGTCTGCTTGGTGGGTTACATAAAAAGTTATTTGAATGTGTTTGTGCAGTTTCTGGTGGAGCAGTCATCCCTCAAACCAACCTGTAACATTGTCCTCTTGTTCTCAGATGAGATAAAAAACAGGAGGAGCACCAAAAATGAAATTCCCTCCCCCTGAGAAGTGACCTCTTGAAGTTCAGGTTGAGAGACACCGGTAGAGCAGGGTGGGTGAAGCTGATCCTCAGCTAACTCCAGCAAACCAGTTCTGGGGAAAAACAGAGGGTTTAGGTTTTGATTCAACCAAACGTACAAGCACATTTTTATGTTCCCCTGACATAAAATTACGAACATGCTTCAGAGCTCTGCTGAATCTGATGTGCAATTTTCCAGCAAGGTTAATGCAAAACCTCTTGAAAGCACAAAGTTTCTTGCTGAAAATCTTGGAAGTCAGTGCATCTGACTTCAGGCCGATGGAGTTAGGACCTTTTGCAGACTGTGAGCTGCTCCTCACCCTGAGGATAGCAGTGGAAACACTTCACCTTGATGATAAATGCCTAAACATTTCTTAAATTTGACAGTGTTTTGAAGATGTCTTAGATTTTGTACTAACAAGTTGTTCAACTGTTTAGATAATTCAGAAAGGAGGTTTCTGTTAACAGGTTTTTAAACTGGATGGCTTGGGTAGCAGCTTGACATTTTCCTTGGGAGTTTGGTGATATCATAAACCACAGGCTTTGCTGTCATGGTCTATGAAATTGTTATGGAACAATCAAAGAAATTATTACAATATATAGCTGTTTAGAGGCTGTGGACTCAGCTGTGTAACCAAAAAAGGCAGAAAATGATTCAACAAAAAAAATCTAGTCTGATAAATAAGAATGGAAAATTACAACTTTTTTTTTTTTAATACAGGGAAACTTTAGCCATGTCAGATGTGTACATTTGGAAGTGTTGATGTGAAATATATTTCTTCTCTGATAGTGAACATTTTTGAATTCTCTTAAGTGTTTCAAGCAAAGCTATGCTTTAAGATATAGAATTTTAAAGTGGTGCCTGGATATGCAGATATGTGTTTTGTTTTATAGTACTGGCAGCGTCTTCATGAGTTTCTTAGTTGTGGTGAATGATTTTGGCAGTTAAAAGAAAATTTGTAAGGAAGAATAACCAAGCCCTGAATTTGTGTAAGTACAAATATATAACAATGCTAATCTAGATAAATGATGTAAACTGTTCAATAAAAATGTTTGCCCTCCATTTCTTGAACTTAGTCTGTTCTGTATAAAGTTACAATTAAATCTTTGAATACCTCTGTAGGTTCTTCAACAGGTTGAGAGCTGGTAGAAAAATGAAATAACACTTCTCTGTGCTGGAAGGCATCTGAAAAGCTCTGCATAAGGATCAGTTTCAGCTGGTGGTGCTCCCAGTTTTATATGTGTCGCACAAAATTTCCAGTAGACAGATGTAAGAGCTTAGATACAATTTTTCAGCTATGCATACTGTGACTACTAAGATCAAAGTCTTTAGTTTGTTTTTCTGAAGCATTAAACACTAGCTTGAAAAATTGAGATCCACCTCTGGTGTCTTGATTCCAAAGCAAGCTGAAGACTCTTGTTGCCTGGGTTTGCCTTTCTGGCCAGCTGCAGTATGAGCCTGGCTTGCTTAACTCCATGAAATGAATGTGACCGCGTAACAAGACTAACTGTACCTGCTGCTGAAAGACAAGTACTACATCAGCATGAAGGAACTATTTACTCTTCTTTGGAAGGGATTAATTTGGAACAGGTTTCCAGACAAAGCTTGTGCCATTCTGAACATCCATATCTGTTCTGTGACTTCAGTTTGAAATTAATATCCATCCACACTATGCATGCTTTCAATATGGTAGTTTTGTGTTATATATATTCTCCCAGTCTTCTCTTGCTGTAAAGAAGGTGGCTGTTTGATAGGGAAGGGGTTAGACTGGTGTTTCTGACAATTTTAGCTGTCCTGTTTTCAAAATCTATGCTGCTTATATCAGTATATAGCAACACCGATACAATCTAAAACGTTTTTTTAAAAATACATGGAATGTTCACAAGTGAAACAGTCTATTTTCTGCCCTCAGAGGTCTAAATGACAAATCTTCAGTCGATGCTGTTGTACTCTGAATGCATTAAAATTAATTTGTGGCTTTCAAAGCAGCCTGTTTTTCCATTGTTGCCACATTGATTTGGTGGAACTAAATTTCATCATTTGAATATCTGATGTATGGTGGCTAGCACTGTATTAAATCCACAGACCCAGACTAGGGGTGGCAAGGAAATGGGTTAAGGGAGAAGTCTTTGCCTGACCTCCCACCCCTCTGACATTGGCCACATTCCTATGGGGCACTCCAGCACCTTCTGCCTCCTGCCTTTCTGCTGAGCATTACCCCATGGAAACTCGTTCTCCATATTTTTGTCCTCCCTTTAAGTGCTTATTGCTTTGGTTAAAATGTGAATCCAACTTAAATTTACTAGTGAAATTTTATCTGATATTTTTCCTAACATTTATATTGAAGTTGAATTAGAATGCAAAGCCAGTTGAACAAACCCGTCCCTAATTCATTATGAAACACACTTGAAGATGGCTTTATTAAATTATATGTTATTCCATGCAAACTGACCGATTCAAAGGGAAGAAATAAACGCAAACATCTAAAAAACCCTTCTATTATGCTATTGAAAGAAAAATGTGCTGTGGTGCTGTTTAAAAAAAGCTGAAGAACTAATTACCACCAAATAAGATGCAGTAGGAGTATTTTTAGAATAATGGACTCTAATTAGTCCATTGCTCGTTGAAATAAATCTGAGGACATCATTAACACATCTTATTCTAGTAATTATAGCTGCTCTGGGTTTGGTGTAAGTGGGCTGTTATCTCGTGACAGTTGCATTGCAAAGAAGAAAAAAAAAAAAAAGAGTATTTTTATCCGGGGTAGTTGGCTGTACGTCTTCTGGGAGCCAAGGGGAGCAGTAATTACAGATTTTGCAAGAGAAATTTGGGCGTTATAAGGAAGCCTCTGGCTGGGGGGCGCGGAGAAGGGGGTGTTTCGGCCCGCGGGCGCCAGGCCCCGCTCCGCGAAGACAGAGGGCGAAGGGAGTCCGAGCCGGGCTTTCCCGCCGCCCCCGGCCGAAGGGCTGCCTCGGCGGTCAGCTGCAAAGCCCGGAGCCGGATCGCGGCGGGGGCGGCGCTCAGCGTCTGCCGGGGTCGCGCGCGGAGGAGATCCGCTGGGGCGGCCCGCGCGGGGCCGTCGCCCTCCGGGTGTCCCGGGTTGCGCCTCCCGCTACCGAAACCCCGGAGGAAAAAAAAAAAAAATTAAAAAAAATCCCCAACACCACAATAAAATACATGAATAAAGAACCAGGGGAAAGCTTCGCGGGACCCCCTTTCCCCTCAGCCGGAGCCGCCGCGGCCCCCGCCTGTCCCCCTGCCCGGTGGGGCGGGGGGCGCCGGGGAGGGCCGGCCGCGCTGGCCGCTCGCCCGCGTCGCTCGCTGTGCCTGTGCGGGGACCTAATAAAGCTATTTTGAAAGTGACCCCTCGGCCAGAGCGCGGGGAGGGAGCAGCGAGCCGGGCGCANGGGGGACGGGGTTTGGGGCCCCGGGGGCAGGGAGTTTGCGGGGTTCCCCTCGACGTTGGCTGCCGCTGGAGATCACCCTCGGTGGGACTCTCCTCAGGCCGTCGCTGCTTTTTTTTTTTTTTTTTTTTTT
>VYZW01019175.1:2286-18371 GCA_013401315.1 Balaeniceps rex | reverse complement strand
ATTAGGTGTTGCTGGAGACTTGCTGAAACAGTGAAGCTGTGATGCACAAAGCACTACCTAATTAACTCTTTAATATCCTTGTAATACATTTGCTAGTTCTCTCCACTCAGGGAAACTGAGGCATGCTGTTTTAATTGCTTAGGATTCCCAAGGCTGTCCTGAAGAGCAAGTGTTTGAGAGAATATAGATGTGAGACTGATTCAGAGCTCGTACCACGAGAGTATGGCTTCTAAACCAAGAAAAACCTCTCTAAAGTAATCGTTTTGAAAGATGGTGGTTCTAGCTGTAACTGGAACCAAAGTATCTTTCCCCTATAATTTTTTATAATTGCTGGAGAGAAAGGTTTGTGGTGTACAGAGCTGTGTACTGTACCCCCACCCTATAACCAGCTGGGAAGGGCCCAAGCTGTTCAGTTGTCTTTCAAATACATAAGCAAAAAGGCATGTTGCTTGCCATTTAAAAACATTAATAGGATTTGCTATATTTTATTCTAATATTATTAGTTAACTTTTTATTCAAGAGATTACTAGGGTTGATACCTCCCAGGCACCTGTTCTCTGGTTGGAGGGCTGCCCCTAATTCCTGTTAAAGCCATTCCTAAGCACTTTTAAAACACTTTAATATAGTTTGAATTCTTCTTTCTCTGTGAATGAAGAGGAATAACTTATTCTCCTGCTTTACCTATTTCGCCTGGTGATGTGTGAACAAACCACTGAGCTGTTTGAAGGTGCAAGTGGTTTTCTTAAAACCGTGGTCAGTTGCATTTGCCCAGACAGATGGATTCCATTGCCAGGATCTTACTGCAATGAAGACCTTGTCTCATGGAAGCTTCCCTCCAGCAGCTAGGATTTTCCCTGCTACAGTAGAGACTAGCTGCCACGGATGCTGGATAGTGGAAACCATCTCTAAAATGTTTGCATGGTAGTAAGGAAAGCTATCGAGTATGAAGCCAATGACCTTGAACTCTCTCTTCAGTGGGCTACCATTCTTTGGAGGGCTGTTCACTGAGCTGCTCTTTTCACTGCAGGTGGTTTTGCAAAGCGAGTTAGCTGCATTCAGACGTGGAGGTAAACTTCTGCCTTTGTACCTGAGGTTACACAAGCGTAGATTACCATGGCCAGAGTCGGCTAACAGGAACGTGATCTAATCTTGTTCTGGCTAACCCCAGTGAAAATGGGAATGTGTATTGCCAAAACTATTGGAGCATCCAGTTGCTCCGAGGAGTCCAACAGGCTACAAACAGGTTTTAACCGTCTGAGTGGGAAGTGACTTTCTGTTTTGCAAGCCCTGCAACACTGATTTCAGCATCTGTCTGGATGGTTCAGAGGTAATGTCATTGCCTGGAGGAATAGCTGGCTTTATTTGAAAGAAAAGTTGAGTTTATGTCCATTCTGAAGTGGAAACCATAAGACTAAAAATGTCATTGTTTTCAGAAGATTCTTGAAGGGGCATTCAACAAAAAGAATCCATTCATAAGGCAAACGAAATATTTACTTGTAAAAACCATTACTGTTTTAACATAAAGTATATAGGGTGGCTTCCTAAATTTCAGTGCAGGCTGAAATATCATGTGATATTTAACAGACCACTCTTAGCTTCTGTGCATTTGAAATAAGTGAGCTTCACAGAGGAAAGAGTCAAACAGTCCAAGGTAAATTTTTTTCCAATTAGTTTTTAGTAAAGTGTATGTTTGAGTTTTGGTTGTACTCAGAATTCTGAAATGCTTCACAATTACTGCCTGGTGTCGTAAGCGCTGAATCTGAAAATTATTTGTTTGGGACAGAGGATGTTGTTTCTGGTTTTTTATGGCAAGGTTTTGAAAGAAGTTTCTCTGATGTCTTTAAAAAGTTTACTTCATTAGGCTGTCTTGACAGTACTTGAATTAAAAAAAAAAAAAAATCCATCAAATTTTTTGTTTTTTCCCTACATAGGACACGTGTGGATGTCTCACAAGGAATGTTTAAGCTGCCAACTGAATTTCATGCTTGTACTTACATAAGGTTGGGATTGCCTGTTCTCTCAGACAGTTTGGGCTGGCTGCTGAGTGTGGATGTGAGTTGGCTGTACCTGTAGCCTGTGTGGGTCGAAGTGGGTCAGACTGTGTCTCCTAGAGACCTTTATGTAATGCACTTCTTGTACAGTTAGGAGTTTAATGTTTATTTCATTTTCTGCACTATATAATATCATTTCTCAATACAGAATATATTATACTGAACCTAGTTCAAGTGCTAATTTGTGTAAGTGCTGAAAAAACTAGAAGTGCTGAATCTGAGATTGATCATGTAACTTGACTCGCTCCAATTCTACAATGAGATTATTTAGACAATCATAATTGTTAATTACATAATTATGTACTGTTCATTTCTCTGGAAATAGCACTCACATAATGAACAACTATTCAGGTTTTTTTTTTTCATTTAGGGTGTGGCCTTGGTCTTTATTTACTACATACAATTCAAATGCTGCTCAGAAGACAGAGTTATGAATATTCTTGCTGGCTTTCTACATTGTTTGCTACAGTAGTATCTACATCCTTTCTTTTCAGCATTTCCTCTATGGTCTGGGGAAGAGATCAGGTACTTGTAGAGGACAGTTTGTTATATCCTGAAGTAGGATGAGTCAAAATCTGGAGGAGTCTGCTGAGCAAGAATTCCTCCCTCACTTGTCCCAGTCCTCACAATGTTGCTATGAGATGGAGAGGATGCAGTCCCAACCTTTTGATGTACAACAAAGCTCAAAAACTGTTTTTTTTAATAGTAAACTTAAAAGGCTGGGGTGCCAGCCTGTTCACTGGCCTCTGATTCTCCGTGCTATTAAACTGGAAGCACAGTCCCTGGCCAAATAACGGTTGCATACAATGCCCTGGCCTGTTTTGGGAAACGAGCACGTATCAGGATCTCTTCTTAGGAGTAATTTGGGTGCAGCTGCCCCGTTCTATATGATGCAGTATAGATGTCTACTGATTTTAGGTTTGCAGCTTGAGGTCGCTGAGACCTCAGCTTTTTTTGTTTTCATATTACTTCAAATCATAGAGTTGCATGTGTCCACAGTACTACTACTCTTGACTTAAGAAAAGCTCTGAACCGTTTTCAGATTGAGGCTTTTGACAGGCACTTATAAAAAGAGAAACAGAAATGAAGGGCATGACTTCATATCGGTGTGCTCTGTGGCCCAGGCCAAAGTAGAATTGAATTTCTTAGGTCAGCGTTCAGCTAATTTAACCACAAAACTCTTGTTCGTTTGGCTCTATGCATTTTGTACCAGATGAGATGTGGTCCTGTAGAGCTCTGCCTCCTTCACTGCAAACCTCTGATTCATCTCTGAAGAAGTCTGACCTGCATGAGAGGAGGTCCTATGCAAAACGTAACACGTAGCTGCATATTTAAAATGGTATCAATATGCAAAAGCACAAAGGAGCTGAAAGAGTCAGACACCTAAATATTCTCCCCGATGTGAGTTATAGTAATTCCTCCAGTGCCCATAGACTTCTGTGTTTAGCTCTGAAAATAGTCTCTCTTTGTAATACAGGTTTTGAAACTCAGGTTCACGCACCTGGAGCTGAAGGATTTTAGTTTTTCACTATTAGGCTCTGGCAAGAATAACTCTGAACTACTAAAGAAGAGAGAGGTTTTGATGTCAGCCCTGCTGCTTTGTTGTTCATTCGTTATACGTAGGAATGTTGGTTTTTTTCATCCTTCCATATATTTCTGGATTAAAGAAATATGCATTATTTCAGGTGATATTATTCATGACTGCACAGTGAGAAGTTATTGTTTTATTAGAGAGGCAAATTATGCCTCAGGGAAATATGCTGGTCAAATCACCTTTCATTTAGAAGGCTATTCTGTATCTGACATGTCTGCATACAAAACAGACAAGTTTGGATTTTTTTTCCTATTTGACTTCATTTGTGATGCATTGACACCTCTGCCTTTTTTGGGTTACAGTTTCTTATATAAGTACAGTCAGCTCACAATGGGAGCTGATATAAATACCTGGGTAGAAACTCATCCTCTGAAGTTGCTCTATTAATCCATGCCATCAGGGATGCTTCTTATATATGTCACCTTGCGAACGGTGCAGGTGAGAAAATGGAGCATGAGAGCTTTCCGTTCAAATAGTGTTTTCTGTAAAAATACTTGGTGATATTTTTAGACGCCTTTGGCTATCTAACTCTTTATATGTGATGTCCTTGTGTAACAAATGTACACATGCCTGGTGCTTGCTTACCACCACATCTGTGCCTGTATGTGCCTAGAAGTGATCGTGAGCACAAATATACAGACAGACCATGTCTTGCTAGCATGGTTTATTAATTAGATCTAATTCATTGCACTCATTGGGAATTCCCTCTGAACACTTCAAAGCACTCGATGCAGATATTTGCTTGCTAGCATGTGATTCCTGGTGCGTTAGTTACCGTCGTGTGGCTAGAAGACTTCTTGAGTCTGCAAAGTACCTCATTTGTGATGAATAAAGCTACACAGATACTACAGTCTTTAGACAACTGATAGCTGGTTGAGAACTGTGTTAATTGCTGTGTTACACTGGGGAAGGCAGTGCTTCCTAAGCTTTTAATCAAAGGACCATAGCCCCTTTGAGAGAAACATCCTGCAGACTATCTTACCTCCAAGTGTTTGGCAGCTGGGGGTGAGAGAGGTACCAGAGTAGTTTATATTGAAGTAAGCAAACCCGTATTATCTTACAAACCCCTCATTTTACTGTTTCAGTTAGCTTTTTAATTAGGTACTGACTGCTGTGGGGAATTGGTTCTTGCCTGTGTCTGCCTGCATGCAGCGACTCGTCCCCGTCAGCTGAGCGTGAACGGATTGCATGTGGGGGTTTTGCAATCAGCCCGTGGCCCACCTTCTAGTGTCTCGCAAACCAGCATGCTAAAGTCTTGGTTACAGAGCAAGTAGAAGTCAAGCTCGTCTTTTCATTCTGTTTTTGTGAAAAGAGCTTTTTAGAAGAATAAAAAGGAATATCATACGAAAGGCAAGACTGGCTGGGAAGGCAACAGCTCGTTTGGTACACTTGGGTTACAAAGCGTGTGTGTGTGCGTGCAGAGGTAGTAGACTCTTTTGACTCCAATTTACGTGGTTGCTGTCAAAACCTCTTTCCAGTTTCCTACCTTCCCCACAAGTCCAATGTTCCAGTAGTTTCTGACTTTGTAAAACGCCTCACGTTAGTAATGTAGCAACAAAATATAGTTCAGACCTCTCTGAAATATCTCAAAATGTCTGTGCTTGTGCATGCAGAAGCCATTTATGTATTATTACTGTGGAGTATTTTAAGAGTAACAGAAGGAGGAGCATTTACAGGGTAGGTAAAAACTTTTTGTGCCGGGGTGCAAAAGCATCAATAGCATGTTAATGCTTTTGTATTACGAGATGCTTCTCCATCATGTCGCATTCCTGTGACATACTTTCATCCTCAATGTTTCTGACTCCACTGTATGAATTTGGGGATGGATCAGGGCAGAGAAGGAGAGCTTTGTGTTTCTTGGAGAGCTGTTACAGTTAATCCTGGAGAGCCAGAAGCTGCTCAGGTTTTCTTCCCTTCAGAGCGCTTCAGATACATGTTATCACACATTAACTTATCTTGATTAATTCTGCAAAAGATATGGGAGCAGTTCCCTCGAGTTCTTGTGAAAATGAGAGGGACGTACTATCTCGCCATCATCCTCTCTTGGCGTCAGAGTGTCTGTCTACTGGCATTACTTTAAGCCAAGGGAAATTGCTTGACATCACTTAAATTTCTGAATATCTAGACAGCGGGAGTTTGGCACTCCGCGGGTGAATCCTGAAGCCAATTTTATCCATTGGATGGTATAGATCATGTTGACACACATGCTTTATTGCTTTTACAAAATCCTCAAAGTAGACTTCTCCAGGTGAAGTAGCAGCAATTTCAAGGCGTGCTGCTCACCAAGTTCAGGTTTTCTTTTTGGGTTTTTTGTTTTTTTTTTCTTTTTCTTCCCCCCCCCCCTTCTTTTTTTTGGCAGAGGTGGGCGGATGCCACACTCCTATCTCAACGCACGCTATTTCTAAGCATAAGTTTGTGATTATGGTTACTGTAAGAGAAGAGATCCGGATGTTTTTCAGAGTCCAAGGTAAATCCTCTTCTGCGTGATGTAAGCAAATTAATCTGCACTGTGTAGAAAGTCATACAGTTTCAAACCATGGTTTCAGTACACTGATATCATATCCAGGGAGTGGGTATAGATCTATGTAAACTGCATGTCTTTAAGACAGAGGTTATTAAAATGTGTCACTTTTTGGCTCCTTTTATTTGATGGAAACCTTTTTTTAAAAAAATAAATTCAAATAGCCTAGTTTTTGCTAGAGAAACTTTCTTCTGAATTGAGCAGGAAATATTTTTTTTTTTTTTTCAGAAAATCTTTTTCAGATGTGTTACAGACTTTTGCTTTGATCAAGAAACAAGTTGCCAATCAGACTACTGAAATTTGCAAAAGGGCCCTATACTGCTTTTCCAAAGCAGACAAGAAAAAATGTTTTAGGAAGTTCATTCTGAGTTTTGTTTCTTCAGACACTAGCTCAAAGCCGGGCTTTGCCAAACAGATTCCCCCTGAAATGGCTGTTGTCCTTTTTTTTTTTATTTTTTTTGCTTTTCATTTTTGTTATTCTTTGACAAGACTATCTTAGTAGTGTCAAAAAGGACCTCACTTAACCAAAACAGCAACAGTTAACAATATCCAGTCTCTGATCAGTGTTTTCCTCCTGAGACTTGGGTAAGTTTATTTTGCCATTCTTGAGAGGTGGTTGCTTTTACAGTCAGCTCTGCCTTTGATATTACAGCTAAGTAAAGCTTCTAAATTTGTCCTGGCTGTGTTTGCTTTTTGAGGATTTTCTGGACAAGTGTTTCAGCTCTTCCTTTCCTGTTCTGTCTGATATCTAGGGATAAACACACCCGGACACATGCACATACACACACATGCTGTTTTATCCAGAATGCTGTGCATAATCCTGTTGTTGGTTTTGTGTGATTAGGGTCTTAAAATACTTGTTTCATTCCAGTTTGGTTTTGAAGGAATATTTGACATTTTTGATGCCATCACCATAGTTCTTTTTCTTGCCCAAGGATCATTTCATCATCAGTCTTTTCCATATTTTCGTATTATTGCAGGGGATTCAAGTGAGTAAATTTTTCTTTATTGTAGTAGAGCTTAAAGAGAAATGCAGAGTGACTTAGAGAAATGTTAATATATCAACATCTTCCTTTTGAAAACTTTACTCAATAGCAGTAAGAGTAACAAAGTAAGTTGTGGTATTCTGTGGATGTAGGGAAGTATATTTGAGGATACATTTTACCCTTAAACCTGGCTCAGTATCAGGAGCACATTAATTTTAAAAGCAAAATTTTAGAAGCTTCTTTGTTTATCTAACAGAAAAGTCCTGCTTGCACTAAAGAACCAATATATGGATTAAAGCTTCAGTGGTTTGTATTCATTTTGGATCTCCAGATGTTCTTCTGTGTAGATATGTAGGTAGGTCTTTAAGTCACCTGGAAAGTTAATACATTTGAGGATCTTGTGTGCTTTTAAAAGTGAAACCAGACTGTTCTTTTAAACTTTACCCAAAATACTTTGTCCTACAACAAGTTAGTAGCAGAAGTGAGTCTAGAAGTCTGGAGTCTTGAACAACCCAACAGCTTTCTTGTGGCTTGTCTTGAAAGACAAGTGATACCTTGCACATCAATAAAGTTCTCCCCCCATTTTTATGGCACTCCATGACTTCTCTGATGTGTATTTAATAGCTGCTGCAATTAAATATGGCTTATTTTCTAAAATTGTCTAAATGTGTAAAATGAGTATGCTGTTTTATTTCCTTTCCGTGGGCAAGAATGGATTGGGTTTTGTACTTCAGAAAGGCAATAATAGATGATCAGCAGTCATAATTTTAATAATGATATATATTGGGGGCTCAGGAGGAGCATGAGAGGAATTGCTGATGTTTCTGAACTGTGCCATGTGGCAATGATAGCTGGGTATGTGCTAAATGGTATTTGTTTTTATATACGTTGGTAGGTGAAAATGGGGCTTTGTAGAGAGACTGGGACCTTGGTTTCTATCTGGAAGGTATTTATCACCTATATGTTCAAGTCTTAGTTGAGATGCCTCCTAAAGTGGTGTTGATATGTTAAAGGGGCACTTGGGATGTATATCTGTCCAGCTGAGGTGATGAATGTCAATGCCACTTGCTATCGCTTGGGCGACTGGTGTAAAGCCAGGGGTGGTGGGGTCTGATTCCTGGGCCTGCACCACACAGGCAGTTTGCACCATCCCTGGAAGGTGAAACTGATTGTGTCGGTAGACGTCAAAAACACAACATACTTATATAGGCACGGATGTATGATCCTGACAGTGCTGCTCACCCACCAGAGTAGTATTTGAGGAGAATCTGGGAGGCAAAATTGCACCCTCCACAAGATTAGAAAGAAACCTTTAACTTTGTGAAATCACTTTATTGGACCAACATGCTGCTGTGATGTTGAGTCCATCTCATGTGTGGATGACAATGTTTTAACAAGAGGTAACACCAGTTTTATACAGGGTGGGGACTGAAGCACCCATAAATTAAATAGTATGTGGGCAGGTGATGGAAAGATTGGAGATGAACCAAGGTCCTTGGAGGCTCTGTCTAGCCTGTCCTCTGCACGCTAAGAAACTGAGGTGGAAGGACAGGAGTAACATAAAGAGAAGAAGGGTACAGCAGGGAGAGAATTGAAAAGCAAAGGAAACCATGGAAGAAAAATTTTAATATATCAACATAATTTTCATATGCAAGAAATGTCCTTTTGCCAGATAATTGGTTTTATTTGCAAGGGGAATATTTCTGTCTTCCATGTAGTAAAGACTGCTGTTTAACTAGCGAGATAATGTTTTAAAATGTAAGTGATCCTGGCTGTATCGGAGGAGGAGATCAGTTTATACTGAGGGTACAGAAAGACTTTAGGTAGTTTTCAGTGCTCCCAAAGATCCTAACGTGAAATTTTTCCCAAAACTTCAACCTTTTGGATTACAGTTATGAGAAATACTTGAGTCTTTTCCTTTTGCTTAAGCAAGTTTAATTTTTACTGCCAGTCTTGGTGGTGTCTGTTCTGGAGAGTAGCAGGAAAAGCTGATAAGGGCATAGGACAGAAATCTTTGTGCTTATCTCACAGCAACACATGGAGCTGAGAGTGCATCCTTTTCCTGTCCTAGGACAGGAGACGTAAACTGACCATCTCCTGACAGCAGTGACTTCAAACAGAGCCTCTAACGTCTAGAGGGTATGAATCTTCTCTCAACTTCAGAGGCCAGCTAGGTGAAAGTGGGTCACTGGCTGTTTAGAAAGCTGGTTTTGTGCCAGAAAAAAACAAAACAAAACAAAACAACCCCACATTTCTGATAACTGCTGGGTCAATAGACATCTCCATAGACATTGTAGAGTTTTGTGGGTTTTTTTTTCCCAAAGGGTATAAATTCAGCATGACTCCTAATTGTGTGTTTAGACTTCCACCAGAAGGTGAATTAAGTTTAAAAAAAAAAAAAAAAAAAAAAAAAAAAAGATTTAACTGTTTTTTTTCTAAGAGAGTTTTATGAAATTCAGAATTGTGCTATCAGATTTGGAACAAAGGTCAGGCAAAAATTGTCCTCAAAGAAGGGGTTATTTGGACAGTGAGTGTCTTTATAGACGAACATCAGAGGTTTTCTTTTATGTATTGTCTTTATGTGACCTAGAAATGAAGGGTCTAAGTCAAAGGGAATGTGAATTGGAGCAAAGAGAACCTTCCACCAGGACTGCCTGAGCCTTGGTGTGACCAGACCAGGATCTTAGCCAGGGTCTGTGCTGTGACTCTAGGTTAGTAACCAATTATTGGAAAAATATAAACACAGTTATGCATTGGTTAGACCGGCTCATTTCTGTTTCACTTAATAGTTAGATTTCATTCCTAATTTTCACCATTAAGATAGGCACAAGAAGCCCCAGCTTGCAGCTTTCCTTCTGGCCACATGTGGAAATATATCTCAGTGGCCAAAGCCCAGGACTAGAAATCCAGGAACAAAACCAGAATTCCCACATCAAATATTGATGCTCTACAGTTCGGGGCAAACTGCTTCACTGCTTTCTGGGCCTTGATGTCCCTGTTGGTAGAACAGCCCCAGAACTCCACGATAATGCCAAGTTCAACACAGGAGATCACAGTGGGAAAGAGACTTTAGAAGTGCACAGTATTTCTCTTCTAATTAACTGCCTGCCTGGCAACCCAGCACTTTATATAGTGGCTGTGCTCTGAAGTCTACCTTCAGGTAAGTGTGGCGCCAGATCTTCAATTACCCAGGGATCCTGGGACTAATGCAGTTTGCCCAAGTTTGACAGCAGTGTAGTATGCTGCCACGTCAGTTGAAGGCGCAGCCTTATTATTTGAACATTTATTTATTGCTGTGACATTGGCATGCCTTGCTAATACGAGTCTCCTCATCTGTTTCGTACGTTAACTTTGAGACCTCACCAAGGCTGAAGAAATAGGTATGATCTCACCCTTTCCCTTTGTTTCAGGATGCAGAACGATTCCTCCAGATTGATTGATTTCTTTTTTTTTTTTTTTTTTTTTTTTTTTTTAAACAGTCACTCCTGGTAAATGTGAGAGCCGTATGAATTATTAGCGTGAAATCTCAAAGCTTTTCAGCTCTAGTCTGGAATTTGAGGTTTACTACAGCCCTTAATCTCAGCTCGTGGTCACATAACTTTGATACGGGCTGGCTTTGATTGGAAAACCAGCAAACTTTTATCTCTTCCCTCCTTCCAATCAGATATGTTTCTGTCCCAGCGAACCCCAAATAACTTCCTAAATGCAGCTCAGATAGTACAAAGCAGCCCTAGGACCCTTCAGCAGCGGGATGAATGGGATCCCTAGAGTCGTATGATTAATCTCATTATAATCTCAACTTTCTAGTTCTCTTCCAGTCCCCATGAATCAGATGCAAATTGTACCCTGTAGAGTTGGCTAATCTGTCATCTGTATCAGACTGTCAGCTACCTATCCAGACCTTCTCTTCTGGTATTTAAAAAATCATCTTGGAACCTTTCACGTTGTCTTTCTCACATGGCTGTCAGCTCTCCAGGTTTCATATTATTTTCAGCTCTGCTTTAAAGACAAAAGCGCAACTGCTGGTGGAAGTTGCACAATCTTTTCCTAAAGTGCTGCGAATCTGAGACCAGATTAAATTTGTTGAGACTAAGGTTCTTCATCTGCCTTCAAACTAGTGATGGACTAAAGGCATAAATTTTGACAGTTTCGGATTCAAAATACAGATATAGGGATGCTGAGGCTGGTCTTCTGAGAAGCAGAGCAGCTTGAGCTGGGAGTTCAGCTCCAAGCTTACACCCACATCCCCTTTTCTTCAAGACAGGAAAACTGGAAACTGGTCTGAGCACTGGGTGTGAAGATCCCAGTCTGCGAGGGAACATACCGCACGTCGTGCGCAGCTCACCCTTCCCCTAGGCTTTGCAAAATTACATCAGCTTCGTCTCTCTGAAGTAGTTTTACCTTCTGCACTAGCACAGAGTTACACCGTGACTGGTTAGATGGTGTGCTATGAACTGGGGCGTAAAATGCAGAGCCAGAAATTTGAGTGGTAGTTCTACCCACCCTTCGTTACTCATACCTTTGCTACTTGTATTTCTTTGCAAGTTTCCCTTATTCACAGTAGTTTGGTCCTGTTTAGGTCTAACACTGGTTAAAGCATTTTGAGGCTTTCCCATAGAAGGGATACTCTTTATTGCTTTGAGTTTTAGCAGCTGGCCGGTAACTCTTGTGTAAGGAAATTTGCCATTTGCTTTCCAGTCTAAAGAAAAATTCAAGTAGCTGTCAGTTCTGCAAAAATTTCTGTCCTCTCATGAGGAGCCTGACCTGCAACTGCAATTTATCACCCATCCTCCACATCACTTGGCCACTGTCCGAAAGGACACGTTACCGAGTTTCAATAATTCCTGTTGCATATTGCACAGCTCGGGGAGGCTGTCACTCATCTCTCAAACTACCCAGGCTTCAGGAGCGTGGTAGGAACCGTTGTTACGTGAGTCGCATCAGCTTTTCCGTGCCCCAGGACATTTGGGAAGCTAACCCCACCGCCTTCCACCCGCCTGCCAGACATTTCATGACTGTCGGTAAATTCCTTAGTTACTTGAGAAGCCGTTGCTATAGAAAATGTCCTTTTATGCGTGTTTGTACTGGCTTGTCTAAATGAGTGTCAATACCGGCATCTGACTGGGCAAAAAAGACCTGTCAGTATCTGCCTTCTGATGTTAACATTGGCAGCAGCTTCTTGTAACTGTTGCAGGGAAGTAGCTCTGGTGGCCAAATTCTTTCAAAATTCAGATATTACCTGTTTGAATATTTAACTCTTTCATGAGATCTCTAAATCTCACCCTGAATCTCACCCTTTTCTGTTACTAAGCTGCTGTCCACCACAGCTTCTCAGGACAAGATGCAAGGTGATCTGGAACCATTTTTCACTTGTAGGATGTAGTTATCAATTCTCTTCTGTGTTTCTGTGCATTAGGTTTCTTTTCATAAGAGGTAAGTTTGGAAAGGACCTTAAGGGCTCATCAAATCCATCACCCTTTCTCTAAGAAGGATCAGCTCTGCTCGCATGAGTCTTGACTGATGTGTTTTAAAAAACCCCTAAACGGGTGCTTCTCTTACATCACCTCCACAAACTCTGCAGAGTCTGTTGTGTGCCTGACTAAACATGGGAAGGCTTTTCCAACTCTTAAAACTGCATCTCTGTCGCTACTATTTAAGATCATTACTTCTTTACTATGGGGAGTAGAACATGGAGACAAGGCTGCTGTTCTTTTCCGACCTTTGACATTAAGGTTGCTCTAGGAATCGTAAACCCCAAATCATGCATTCCTACTTGTAGCCTTGGTTAGGGTTTTATTAGCTTCTGGCTTGCCAGACAGAGATGTGACTGGCATTTTATCAGTTTTGTTCAATCATGAGTCTAAATTACCATCTTTCTACTTACAGCAAGTGCAATCTGGCCAGCCCTTAGTGTGAATCAGGGGAAGGCTCAGACTCTAAATCTGTAGTATGGCATCTTAACCATTACCATCAACCTAAACCAACAGATTTTTGCCGTGTCTGGCCTTTCCTCTGGACATATTTTAGGGAGTTAAACAATATTAAATGGCTTTTCCAGTTTAGAAAGTGTGTGTGGGAAGTGGGGGAAGACGTTGTGTTGGGTAGGGCAGGTTGAAAGGGAAGCTTGCAGTGGCTTTGGATTAAGTTCTCTTGAGTTACTGTGTATGCCTTTGCTGATATAACTTGGTCCTCCTTTTCCCTCCTGGATCCTGGTGACCAGTCATCCACATAAGTAAATTCCCTCCCAGACTCTGCTTCAAAGTGAACGAGCTGTTTCTCTCCAAGACAAACTCCCCTGTACACTTCTGGAGATAGTTTGTGCCAGGGACCCTTCCCAGTCCAACCATATGGACAAGACTGAGCCAGGTCTAGCTCCTTCCACCCTTTATAGTCATCCAGTACCATTCCAGCAGGCTTTCAACTCCCAGATGTGCCCATATCCCTTCGGAGGACTTGTAACAGATACCCTCAGTTTCATGTTGGGAAAGCAGCGATGCCAGAGAGTTGGCTTGTTCAATGTTGGGTGGGCTTTGCAGCTTGCGGAGGACTCTGCTCCTGCAGTTTTACTGTTACTAATTTAAAGCTAGCTTGAATACACATACACGAAAAGTGTAACAAGAATTCCCGAGCGGCATCCTATGGTGAACTCCATCTGAACCGAAGCAGAGAGATAAATCAAAGTTTGTGCTTTTTAACTACTAGAGACGTGCAGCACACACGGGCACGACTATTAGAGAAAAGAGAATATGGTCTCTCTCCAGAGAGTTGAATCTGTCCTAGTGACTCCAGGCATAACAGGATATACAAATGGTTCTATTTTGCTGCTTTGTTTTAATGTTGATTTGTTTGTAGTCTGCCCAAGATACTAATTGGTGTTTTACAAGTATAAAGACAAAGGTGTCTGCCCTGAAGAACTCACTAACGAAAAACACTACTGTACAGTGTTAACGCACAGTCAAATTTTCTGCCTAATGAACCAATCGTTTTGATAAAGTCTCTACCTCCTGGTGAATTCTCTGCTTTGATTTTCCCCTCGACTCCCATCTTCTTTTACACCTCGCTTTTTATTCTTTTTTGCTCTGCTTTAAATTTTGGGGGCAGTTTGCACTTTAATCAACATTTTACGTTGTAGCTCCTTGAAAGGAAGTGAATCACCTCTTTCATTAGGAACAAACAAAGTTGGTCTGATGTTGCAACTGTATGGATATTCTGAGAAATTGGAAGACCCTGGCCTGGCACAGGATTTTAAGAGGAATGGTGGTGCGACGTTAGCTTTTAATCCCTTCAACATGCTGCGGTAGATAACAGGTTGTAACATGGATGTTAGTGCCTGCATTTGCAATGCTCATATCCAGAATAATAATTGAACAATTCCTCCTCTTTAGTGATGTGTTGGCTTCTTACCACCTATGACTTAGCATGGATTCTTTTTTTCTTCAAGAGGTGTTGATTGCTGCAAAAATAGTCGTGTTAATGGCTGCCATCTGCACCTTACCCTCACCACTTCCATTTGTATGTTATTGCCCTTTTTCCAGAGGTGATTTCCTCTGCGGCAGAGGTGGTGGAACAGACGCTGTGACTGCTTCTCATCTGCTTCAGCATAAAATCAGCCAGTTACTCTAAATCGTCTTTAGTGGTGGTTTATGCTGTCATTATTGTTTTCCTATTTCTCATTGACCCTAACTTCTGTCTTAAATCAACACCCACCTTTTAGCACAAATCGTGTGCTCATGAAGGAGATATGTCTGAGAAACCGGTTTAAGGGTAGTATGAATGCTTATTAATGGTAAGCAGTGCTGGCATGCTTTACTGTTGGGGACTTCGGACTTCTTTAATCAGCATTACGTGGATTTTCTTCTTAACCTGTATCTGTGTGGTATGCTGCTTTTAAAGTTGTCCATCTACCAATGTATACCACATTTTAGTCGCACAGAACTGTCAGTAGCAGTAGCAGGCTGGATGGACAGCTGAAATACGTCCTGGCTTCCTAATTTTTATACTATTTAATGTTATCTTTCACCCAAGTGCATTACTTTGTATTTATCAACACTGGATTTCTTTTGCTATCATTTTAACTACTTGAAGTGCTACCTCATTTTAAGCCTGGTTTCCAGGTCGATTAAGCATATATGATTATTCTGTTTGTCTATTCCGTCCTCTCTCACTGATTTCAACCGCATTGTACAGGCAGACAGCAGCCTTACAAATACAAATTCCTACTCTTTGTGAAAATAAATGGTCGCATAAAGAGGAAACGACAAATTGTTTTCCCAGCTGGGCTCAACTGTATTATTAGACATCAGAGAATCCCCACAGAGGAAAGCCGTTACGAATGCTGTAACCACAGGAACAGGTTCTATCAGAACTTGCGCTTCATTAGATACAGGGTCGTCCAGCCACAAGATGCAAAACCACAGGAAGCCAAGTTGCTTTGCTTAGAGTTACTACAACTATCCTTTTTTTAAATGAAAAATGTAGCTCAGATCTTGGAGTAGCCGTGACCTTCATCTGTGCTTGGAATGACATCTTTAAAAACTCCGTGGCTCCACCCCCCTGATTTTCTTATGGCATTAAGTGTGGGGTAATGAAGGAAAGAAAGAAAACTGAGCTGGCATTGCTGAGTCACTGCCGAGATTTGAGACTGGCTGACTTGGTGGTGGAGCTCCGCTGGAGATGGAGGGACCACCCAGCTTTTGAGGTAGCAGAAGGGATTAGCAGAGGGCTCACCTAATGAAAGGAGAGCAGCGCAGTAGAAAGATTGACTGAAAGGAGGTAAAGCAAAAGTAGAAAGCAGCTTTTAAGGGTGGATTGTTAGAGTCTAACTGGGAGCAAACAAAATCTTATAAAGCTTCTGTGCTCTTGCTAAATGCTAGGCCACTCGGGTCTGTTGGGCAAGGATCTTTTTTTCCTCTTTTCTCTACACCCTTTTAGTG
>VYZW01019173.1:25050-39465 GCA_013401315.1 Balaeniceps rex | reverse complement strand
CCCCAAATTGGTATATTCCATCTTCATTACTCCAGCTATTATATAAACATGGCTATATGCTTGCTTACTTAAGCTGAAAAATGGAAAAGAGGAACTAAAATTAAGGTTAATAGAGCCGGACAGAGTATTCCCCATTTACCTTGCCCTCACCATAGCTGCTTCCCCCTTCTGCCTTGAGAAGATGCTTTCCCCGACAACAGCACTGTTTTTCTCTTTTCCTCTCTTCTCCCTTCCCTCCTATTTTTCTTCCCCTGGTGCCCTCTTCCCTCCCATTGTTACTGCTGTTGTGGCTGTTTAACTTTGTCTATTCAACATGCAGCTTGAGATTTCTGAAAGACACTAAAACAGGAGCTCTCGCTCTCTGGTCTGTTACACTGTGAGTAAGGGCCCTGAGGAATTGTACTAACAAAAAAAAATTATGAAATTTTCAGCATCTTGTGATGGATCTCATGACTGAAAGGAGCTTGAAACTGGGCAAAGAAATAAAGCATGGCCAGCAAGATGTCTTTCAATGTCTATCCATCTATCTCTCTACAGTTGGTCTGTCCCACATTCTGAAAATTTTCATTTAATTCCCCTTTAGGCAATTGAGGTGCTGCCTGGAAAGCCTCTAATCTGTTGAGTTTTGCAGGCCTGAAAGGGTTGCTGAGGTGAAACATATGCCACAGAATAAATCAGATGCCCTGATTTATTTCAGGAACGTGTAAGTATTTGTGCTCCTCAGCAGGGCAGAGGGGAGGCTAGTCTGAATGCAAGAATCACATGTTTGCTACTGCCTGTACATCTCAGGTTTAGACCTCTCTTTCTTATTGTAGGAGCTGATGCTTCCCACTCAAAAGGTGGTTTGTTCAGATCCAGTTGTTGGCCCCAAAAAGATTGTTTGCGTTTTTTCAAAGACAGGGTGCTCCATCCCAAAGAAACAGCACAGATTTACTGTTTTTCTTTAAGACTCATTACACCAATATGAGATTTTTGGAAGAAAAGAAAGACCCAGAGAGAAAGGTTTGAAGAAAAATTGGCAGATCTGCAACACTGCTTCCATGCTTTTCACTGTCAGGGACGACATACTGCACAGCTTGTTTAAGGATTCTGGATAGTGTAGTCCCAGCAGACATTTCCTGTACTAAGATGTATTCTCATTAGAGTTACCAAAAGGGAGTATTCAAAACATTACTTATCTGCACATAATCACTACATCACGCCATGTATCCTTTATTTTAATTCCTACTTGCTTGCTAATTACCCACCACACTGAAGGTCTCACAACTGCTCTCCTTTCAGCAGCTTTGTTTGCAAAGTGTCTGGCAATAATCTCCCAGCAGTGTATTATCATGCCCTTTTCATCACACTATTTAATCAATAGGGTAATGACCTCATATAAGCTAGTTCCAGGACCTAGCCATGCCATGCTAAATAAATGAAACAAACAAAACTGTGGGCTACACGCCTTCTGTTTTACAAACCTGGACGTGAACCACTTCTGCATTAAAATCTATTAAAATATATAGAAATTGCAAATTCTTCACATCTCTTGCCAGAAAAAAAAGATTCTACAGTACTGTGGGGAAATGGCTGGTTTCTTTAAACAGACATAATTGCAAAACATGTGTGTTCTTGGTCAAGTGTTCATAGCAAGATTTATCCCGATAACACTGGAAACAACCCTTTCCCCCAGTATGTCACGTCATCACTTAGAGGACTGAATGGTGACCATCACAGCTAATGGGATGAAATCACATGCAGTACACTTCCAAAACAGAGGTTGGAACGGACCTTCTTTTCAAAAGGATTTCTGTTCTAGTGAGCAGAAGGAAAGCAGCTTCTCTCCATTTCCTGAGCTGTAAACTTACAAAGTGTGGTTCGCTTTGATTTTGCATCCCATGGCTGGATTATACTCTGCCTAATAAAGTGCATGTGAGATGTGTTTAGTAATGTGTGAACTCTGGAGCATATGTAGCATCACTCTAGTGCAGCGATTGTCTTGTCCAGAGGAATGGGGGTGATAAATTGGGTCTGTCTGTTCTTAACCATCACTCTTCATAATACTAGCAGGAATTTAATTTCAGACAGACTTTTTTTCATCAAATTTTGTTGTAACTGGACAACAGAAAGAGAGGAACACAACTGACTAGCTGGCACACAGAGTGACTGCATATCCCTTTGTATTCTTGAGGAAACCAGGGCAAAATATCCACAACAGCACAGAAGTTTCACCCCACGCAACCTCTGACAGAATGGTTAGGAGAAAAAGTATGCTGTCTTCATGACACCAGCACAGCTGGGGAAGGGTAGTTCAGGGACATCTGAAAAGAGGACGAGTATGCACTACAAGGAGCGTAAACCACGCAATTTTGTGTTACTATGGCAGTATCACCATGCACTGCTTTCACATGAACAGAGATCCCCCCCCCGAAACAGTGTGAAAGAAAAATAATAGGTTTTAATCCTAGTTTATCCCAGATATTAATTGAAGCCAACCTATTTCTACCGATATACCTTGAGACAAATTTTTACTGGAAATTTTTTGCTGCACCAATGCCACTTACGTTCTTTTGGCACTTTCCTTTTAGGTGTGTTATGAAAATGACAATGTGCCAGTCATCCAAGCTGTCGGCACCAGCTAAAATCTGTTCTGAGGCAGAGTAATTTACACTTGGATGAACACCTCCCAAGAAGTAATCACATAAATACCTTCACGTTGAGATGCAACTCATTGCTGGTTAGGTAACTCCTATAATGAGCGTAAGTGTGATCTGTCCCAAAGATCTGAAATGGCTTCAGTGCAAATATTCTGTTAAGCTGATGTAGAAGATGCTGGAGTGTTAACTATGCAGTGTGCCTGTGAAGCACTTGCTGTGTTACAAGATATTAGTTCTGGACTATAAAACTGCATTTTGGAAAATATTCTCTCAAAATGTCCCATATGACACTAGTCTAGCAAAGTAAGAACTTAAAAAACCCGAAATTCCCAGTCCCTTAATGAACTGAAATTCTCCAACTGGCCCATCTGGTGGTCTGGCCATTGCAAAACTATTACCTTTACTTCTGATGCAGAGGCAGAAATAGCAGAGAATAGCAAAACATGAAGGAAGTGATAAGACTAAGAAAAGAGAAGAAAGAAAATGCCACACATCTCCAACTGAGGCAAACCAACCTCCAACAGTGGGCGGTCACACTAGACATTAACAGCTTCCCTGATATTTATTAGGACACTCAGAATTAGTCAGTGTAAAATATCATTGCCAGGTAACACTATCTTGCCTGCCCAGCAAAATCTGTCCTTGGATTACCCGGGAAGAAGGACATGTCATTGAATTATTTCTCTAATCTGTCTTTACAGAAAATAAATGATTCCTATAATTGGTGATATTGCAGTACACCATTGGTTAGGTACAAGAAATCCTTGCGCATCTCGTGAAAGGATCCACTTCTACAATGGCAACACATCCCTCCAACAGATGAACAGGGGTGGCTGGCATGAAATATGAGACCTTCTGTCCTTTGGGGTGCTACTCAAAATCTAGCAGGATCAAGCTGGACAGGACGGCAATGACTTGCCTTTACAGTTCACCATTTTGGTACCAGTTAGCTTAGCATATTGATACATAAAATGCCACCAGTAGTTTTCAAGGAAAATGTTGACTTGAATGAACTCTTTTGCAAGAATATCTCTTGTCTGTCAGGTGGAGTTTCAAGGTTTTGGGGAGCCTCCTTGTTCAGGAAAACACCACTGCATACATTTTCCCCTATCACTTTTCTTCTGCAAGCATCCTTTTAAGCTGGAGGCAGAAATCCTTATTCCAGAGCATTCTCCTCATGGAAAAATGTTACATCACACAAAAAAGTTGATTTTTCATCTCTTACCACATAGGCAGACAAAGTCATAGCTTTCCCAAAAGCCCCATAAGCCTCTCTGCAATCAGAGGTCAACGGGACACTATGGTCTCTCTGTTTACTTCTGGACATGTCTCTTTTACAGAGAAAAAGGAATGAGGAAGAATAAGAAGAACGAAAAATGTGGTAACTTTTCCTCAGACATTAAAAAAAACTTTTAAAACATGCGAGTTTGGAGAGAGAAACACACAATCTAATATATTTATGAAACTTTTCACTTTAAGTCCTAAAAAACCCCACTAGCTCATGCTTCACTGTGAAGATTGCAGGACTTAACCATATGTGCAGTCTGCATGTGAAAGACTTCTTAAGATCTTCTTGTAAGAGATGGCTCTAAGTCATCCTGAGACCTACCGCTGACTGATCAAGGAGTGCAGGAGCACCTCAGAGAAAAGTCTACCTGATACAGAGGGGATGGAAACAAACGCAAAAATCTAAGACATCAGAGCCTCAGATTTTTCACAACTTGGATGTGTGTCAATATTAAAGTGGAAAAAGTAGGAATTTGATAAAAAGATCTGATAGAAAAGCAAAAGAGGCATATAAGTGATAACTAACTTGATAAAGAACTAAAAGGGATAATCTAATTAAAGCTGATCCACATGGGTTTCTGGAAAACAGATCTTGTCAAGCTAACTTGATATCATTTTCTGATGTGATTACAATGGGACTGCTAAAGGCAACCATCTTGATGGACGCCTGTAAGAGAACTGGCTTTGTACCACACCATAGTTTGACTGAAAAGCTAAAAAGCATAAGAGATGGGATTCATCCACGGTAATTACAGCTGTCTAAAAGTTTGCCATCTTGTCTTAACTTCTGTCTTCCCATGACAGTCAATGAAAAGAAAAAGGCTCTATTGAAAAGTGATTTATGACTTTTCAGGTAAGTCCACTACATCTTTCTGTGAAGGTCTCCATCTCTCTCCATTGTCTGTTAAGAACTTAGAAAACTACCAACCATGAGAAGCTAATTTTTGGATGGCTAGAATTAGATGTGATGAATCAGAATGGCATCAAACTACTTAAAAACTACATAGTGGATACATCTAAGCCATCATTACATGATTGGGGAACAAGGCACTGGTATTGGAATTGGTTATTGCCTCCTAGATTATCTTTCATTTTTGTTAAAAAAAAAATCATTTTCACAATATTGGAAGATGACTAGAAAATGGAAAATAATGAAGAAGACAGTTGGGTTAGGTGAGTATAACCAGACATTATGTACTTCAGTACAGTCAACAGGAAGGCCGTGGATCAAGGAACAAGTATAATGAGACAGACTTAATAAGGGAGGACTCGACTCTCGGAAAAAGAGATCCTAAAGAGGAGGCAAGGATTTGGGAACAGAGGTCATGACGAGTAACCAGATTACTACGCATTTCTAGAGTAGTGCAATAACAAAAAGCTACTATGCTTGCCAGATGCACAAACAATAACAAATAGGAGTAGGGAGGTTATGTTGCCTTATCTGGCATCAGTGAAACGACTAGTAGTTTCACTGGGTTCATGGTGGTGTTTTAAGAAAGACTATGAAAAATTCCATGGATTATGAGGAAGCCAGGGGAACAATTACAGTATTAGGAAACATGTCTTACTGCAAGAGACTCAAGGCGCTCAATCAATTAACTTATCAAAGAGAAAGTTAAAGAATGATTTGATCACAGTCTACAAGTGCTTACCATAGGGAACAAAAATTTGATAATAGAGGGCTCTTCAATCTAGCAGGCAAAGGCAGAACAAGATCCAAGGGCTAGAAGTTACAGCAAGACTAATTCAGTCTAAAAATAAGGTGCAAATTTTAAACACTCAGGGAATAACTTGAAATAACTTGCCAAGAACTGTGATTTATTTTCCACCACCAGAAAATAAGTTTTAATCAACACTTGGCCTTGTTAGAACTTTATACTTCTATTTCTAAGCTTATTAATATATTCATTCTGAGAATCTCAGAACGTTATTGTGGAGAAAAAGAATAAATGTTGTAAGTTGGGAAGCGTTCACAGCAGTGTTCATACACAGCCAAGAGATTTCATTTCCATTTGATCACAAAGTCACAGACCCTCTACTGTGAAGCTTGCCTAACTGAAACACCTTCTTACTACTCCACACTATGCAAACCTTTTTGATTAATGAGCACTAACTCAAAGTAGATTGCACTAAAATTAGGAAGCAGGAAGAAATCATAATTTGCAATTATCCTTCACAGAAATACCTCAATACAATACTTTAGAGTCATTTTAGGCGTACCATTGTTTTCCAAATGTAAAGGTAAAACACAAATCACAATATGGTAAAGATCTCTCGGTAGGCAATTAAAAATTAATCAGCTAATTAGATCAAATGAACGAGAAAATAAGGCTCAGGAAGACATCCATTCTAATTAACATAATATTAACTTACAAAAGACTTGTTCAGGCAAAAAAAGATCATCTTTATTTCAAATATCAAACCAATCAATAAAAGGAAACAAACAGTTATTTCTTACCTTGTTATCCCCATGACCAAAGCCAAAAGGAAATGACAGTGAGTCAACCGCCTGTGCAACTGTATTCATTTCTTATTATTTCTAATCTTGTTAACTATTTGAATCCACAATTTAAACTAACTTGTATTAAATTTATGGGGGCTCTACCTATATTGTGCCTACTCTATACTTGCTGTGTCTCTTAAGAATCTTCTAGGTGCTTAAAAATAAAACTAATGAGATCCAAAGTCTCACCTAGGTTTCTCTTCAGCTAGGTGATTCCTAACTAAAGCACAGGGCTTTACTGTGGAGCCAGAGGATGTTAAAATAAGAAAAAAGTGGAGGGATTCTTAAGTCTGTGGCAGAGATGATAACATATACTCTCAAGGAAGGAAATAACATTATAGGACACCTTATTGAATAAACCTGACTGGTTAAGCGGAAAGGCTCAGGCAATCAGACAAGGAATTGGGCATGGTTGAACCTAATTAGATAGATTGCATAGATTAGAAATATCTGTAATTATAGGACAGTTCCTAAAATATTTTTTCAAATGTCAGATTACTCCAGCGATGACCAACCACCCCGACCTTCCGGTTGGAGTCACAGGACATATGCCACAGACTTTCGAGTGCTCCCAGGGATTCGGCAGCTGTGAGACAACCATGACTGCCAGCACTCCAGTGCGGCAACTGCATGGACAGTTCCCAGCACGACCCACAAGTACCGCATTTTGCAGCCCCTCATGGACCTCCTATGTGTTATCCAGATTCATATTATCCAGTGACCCCTTTGCCAGGCCAACACAGCTTCCCTGTCCATCTTGTGGCACAGGCCTGGTTTGGGAGCAATCCTTAAACTTCCTGCTGGGAGCTGCATGGGACTCAACGCTACAGGCCAGGCTGGACACGACTGCATTATTTACTTTTGCAGGGGGAAAAAAGAAATCTAGAAAGAGTGTGTAATGGTTTAGAAGCAGACTTTGCAAACCAATTCCACAATGAATGTATTTCACTTTGATCACCCCTTCTAGCCCATAACAGAATTGAGGCAGTATTTTGTTTTGCAGAAATTAGTACCTTCAAGACCTGCAGTGGATTTATTATTTCTGCTAGGGCTTGCACTTCCTTTCTGATCCACTGCTGTAAAATCCAGAGGGACAGAACAGCGCAGAAAATTACTGCAAAGATGTAGTGTGACATAGGAAGAGTCAGACGCATTATGTGTGAACAATACGACAAAAGGAAAAGCCATCTGAAAATAAATGAAAAAATTAATAATCAAAAGGGTGTCTAATTCTTATCTGGGCACTTGTTTGCTCACTCTATGAATTAGGACCATCAAGCCACGGAGTATAAAGCTGGAAGGGACCCTGGGTCCAGAACTCAGTCCTGTTTCAGGAAGCTGCCAGAACCAGCCGTTCTGGGGAAAGAAATGGTACCACCAGAAAACAAGCGAGGCATTGGAAACATAATTTTTCTCTTGCTTCATTCCCGAAGCTAGGGCTCCACGACTTGGGGCCAAACCTCCATATCCACTCCAAGCTCGGCCTTGTCACTGAAACAACCAATAATGGCAGTTAAGTCACACAGGGCAACGGTCCTGTAATGCAGGCAGCAGGTACTGGTCAGAGACTTCAAATCACTGTGCAAAGATGACAAAACTGCTGTTAGGAGAGAATAACTTCCAATTTCCCCAACATTAAAACCAGCAGCAGTATACGCTGCATAATGAGAGTCACACACGCACATGGAACAGAGAGACTTCATTGTTATGCATTTCCATGTAAACTGTGGCTTATAGTTAATGGGATACAGGCTCAAAGGATAATGTATAGAATTTATAAAACGAAAGCCTCAAAAAAAAGCGCTTTGGTAACAGAAATTGTTTTTTCAACTGCAAGCTATGAACACTTGACATAAAAATAGTCTATCCAGAAATCGCTGAGTATGTTGGAGAAAAACAGAGAATGACTGCACTTGGAGAATTTCATACTAGTTTGATCACTGATTCTTCAGTAAGCTATTTAGGACCGCAGGCTAAACATTCTCCTGGAACAGATGTATCAATCAAAAGCTAAGCCTACTTTAAATAAATAACCAGTGCCTATTTTCTTCTCCAGAATGCTTGATCAAAAAGCTGACTTCTCTGGCCATCCACTGCTTTGTGTTTGGTAGCTGACAAAATACTTCACTGATTTACACTGTAGCATGTGAGAGTTTTAGCAAGTCTAGATCTCAAACACAGGTCAGCTTTTGTCACTGATGAAATAAATCATCTACAGGATATACAGTAGATTAATATTTGTCAGGCTTTCCAAACAAGCCGGAAACCTATTCTTTCCTGTTCTTTAAAGAACCCTCTAACTTGTTTTCTTATAAGGGATTAAAAAAATTCCAGAAACTAAGAGAGCAGAACAGAAAACCTATTTCTCACTCCTTGATAGCCTGGAGCTGTAATACAGCAGGATCAACAGATTAAAAAAAAAAAGGGAAAGAAAAGAAAACCTTGCTGCTGTAATTTCTATGAACAGTTTCTGATCCTGCCCTTATTTATATCTTCTCTTCATGTATAAACAATAATGTAGTGGAGGGTGCATCTCAGCTGGGAGGATCACCAAAGATGCATATCCTCCTTGGTACAGCAAACAATGATACCACAGGCATAAGTGAAAAATAGTGAAAAGCTCTGAAAGCTCCTTGGCAGCAGGGCCAGATGCTGCAAATAAGTGAGTGGATGGGGATGGCTGCCTCAAGACTCCTCCTGGTCATTCCTCAGTGCAAGCCTATCCAGTGTGAGCCAGCGCAACGCAGAGATGCCCAGATCATTGTACTTGTTGAGAAGAGAAGCTGTCGAGCTGCCTCCAGGCAGCAGTGCGCTGAAGCTAACTGGCCCACCTAAGATTTAAGGGAGAAGTTCTACTAACAGCTGTCTCCACAGTCTTGCACAACCATGATTCATCTCCTCAATGCAGTTCACCCTGAGTGCTGGAGAACAGCTGTGGAATTAAGCCTACATTATAATAAATACCCCTCCCGGTGGCTATCTCCAGCTTTCTGCAAGGGGCCTGAACCTCCAGGGCTCCCTACAGACCTCTGCAACTTGTAGCCTGTTCATTGCCTGACCTAATTCTTCTAAATGGCTCACCCATTTTGGCTGACAATTTCCTCTAAATGCCCAGACACCAAGCAATGGAAAATTTCCTTTAAATGCCAGTTAATGAGCAATGGAAAATGTCATCACGATGAAGTTATGCAGGTACTTAAGTGCTCTGCTGGATCAGGCCTTTGTGAGCTACATTATAGTCTCACATTTGATGAGATTTTCTGAGTGTGATAAATAAAATAAGATGATCCTCTATGATAAGGGGAAAAAGAGGAGATATATGTAAAATATTTTTAAAGCTTCTATGGTTCTCAGATGGCATGGTGGAGAGAAAGAGGGAAAGAGAATGCAAAAGCATAAACTAGGCTATGCTTGTGTAAATTACTCTGACATTTAATAACTCTCTACTAAAAATTCTCAAGCAAGGCTACTTCAGATACTTTTAAGGTCATGTATCATTTACTGTCTAGGTCAATTTATGCATCAGCAAAAATTGCTGCAAACCCTTCTGGACAGCACTTTAAAAATAAAGGTATATGTAACTGTTTTGGCCGTATTTTCCTCACCAGTTTCTGCTCTGCGAACATTTCACCTTGGAAAATTAAAGTAACATTCTGTAGTAAGTGAAGTCAGTATGATATTTCAAGGCAAGCCAAGGACAAGCTTTATAACTGTGCTATCAAAATGCTATTAATAAAAGCAAAAATACGCACACGATGCCTGTGTTCCCCTATGGATGGAAAAAATTATTGTCCATTAAGTTAACATTTCAGATACCCTCTCAGTTTTTCCTAAGGTCCCAAAGAAGGCAACAAAACACATATCTCTTGCAGTTAACTTGTATGAACTATCTGCTATCATGTAGTGCTCTGTTTTAGTAAACACTCCAAGGCTTCTTAAGAGAATATATGGATGAGTAGGATTTCTAGGGGGAAAAGGCAGAAAACTGTGGCTAGAATATTCTACTTTCATAGTTAAGTTTTATACCGGTGTCTTAGTTTATTTTTGTTTGGGTCCACAGGGTTGTATTTATAAATGTATCTTACATTAAGCATCTAAATTCACTCCTCTGTTTATATAGTTCCCCTCACTGCCATATCCAACGGCTCTGTGGTTATCCCCAGGACAAGCCACGCTGCAGTAAGTACTATTATCTCCTTTTGACAGACGTGAAGCCAGACATAGCAGGGTACTCCTACGCAGCACGGGCAGCGCTGCTCACAAACATCCAACCCAGCTCTGAATGGGCAACGCTGGCTAGAAGATACCAGGCACATTGTTACCTCACTCGGTGCCCCTTTCACATCCCTGAGCGTCGCTGAGCCACACTATGCAGAAATACACGACGAAGCTGAGGGGAGTCTGCACCATGGAAGGAAGCATGGCCAGAGACTCTTGTTCTCGGGACCACTGAAATTTCCTGAGGACTTCTGCAGAACTGTAGACTTAATGCAGCAGTGCTATAAACTTAGATATATTTTGCTTTTGTTAACATTCGCTTTTGTGTTTTGCTTTTGTACACAACCAAAGAAACAGACAGGTTCTCACAGGTTTAGAAAGCCTATGGCTTTTCTTGATACCTGTCTTGCCAGAAGCCTAACTGCAGAAGAAGAGAGACTGTGATCTGTTTATCTTATTTCCTTAGGTACATAGTACAGGTGGCTACCCAGCTACAAACACTCTTTATTTAACTGTTCCTTCCCTAGGAGAAAACATGTTTGTGTTTAAAGTACCATACAATTGTGCTGACTTGTAGAGATTGTACCCACACCATTTTTTAAAACAAATTATCCAAGGAACATGTGGCTTGGAGAATTTGTCTTTTCACCTGGTGAATCTCAGGTGATCAAAATGCACACACACGTTTTCATTGGAGACAAATTATGAGCGCATGTGTGTGTTTTGTTTACTTCTTTTCCAGGGCCTAAAAAGAAATCAATTTTGAAATGAAAACGTAGTTTCGGAACAAAAAAACCCAAGATAGCTCACTTTGAAAAATGTCACAGAGCATTTTAAAACATTCTGGAAAAAGGCAGTATTTGTCAAATTAATTTCATTATTTATAATAACTTCTGTCCTCTCACAAATCTTGATATTTTCATTGAAATCACTATTATTGATTTTCCCTTTTTTCCAGCCCTAACAAGAATGAAAGATGAACTACAACATAAAGACACTTCTCTTTGTTAGTTACATTGATGCGATGTTAGATATTTTGAAAAACCTCACTAATGATACATAGTCTTGCCAAGATAAAAATGCTTGCTTTAAACCTCTGTGCTCAAAGGACTAAAAAGGAGCCTTTTCTCACTCTTATTTTCAATGCTCTCACTACACCGACGGGAAATTCTTAGGCAACTTCTCAGATCTTCCACATTTATTTCATTTCATTTTAGATCCTCGTCTCATAAAATACAGTGAAAAGTTCTCGGGCAGTTTATAGTACTATTAAAAACTAAACTAACTTTATTATTCATTCAATCTCCTCCATTATTTATCCCTCTTGATTTGAAAGTAGGACTCACAACTGCAGCACTAGGAGTTTGCTGCAAGTCCCTGGAACGCAGCCTCACCACAATTAGCCATTGATCCAGCTGCTCGTACCACGACAAGGGAACGCAAACCCCCTCCTCCTTGAGGCTACAGCTCCACAGAGAAACCCTTCAACATCACAGACTTCTACCACTACGTTTCTTAACTTAATAAACAGCATTGGCTCAGAGCTAAGTTCTTAAGCTGCAATGAGATACACACTTTTATTCATTAGAAAAGCGGAGGGGTTTTTCCCATCATGAACCTGTTCAGCTTTTCTGTATGTGCAGATTTTTTTTTTTTTTGGCCAACTGTTGGTAACACAAGTTTGCATATGCTTAAACTGATGTAACAAGATCTCTCATGCAGAACTAGATACAGGTTAAATATGGGGTTTTTTTTTCAAAATGCTTTTACTGTATGAGTAAAACCTCACTAATGTGTGAAAGACCTCTGGCAAATATTCACATTTTATGAATGAGGTTAGTGAACAATGAGCTCAGAGAAAGGAAGAAATCAAAGAAGGCACTGCAAAATTCATAGCACTCAGTGAATATGACAGATGTCACTTAATTTTAATTATTGATGACAGTATTTCAGACTATGCTTGTTAACATGCAGTAGTATGAAAGCAGACCACTTTACAGTACCCAGCTGCTAAAAGGTCACTAGAAAGTGGTAGGAGACATCAAGATTTTAGTAGCACTTTCTACTAAGTGTGTTGATTTCAATATTTTGTTATCCCTCAAGTTGTATCTACCACTACTGCAAAAAGACAGAGTTTCTTCTCAGTATCCATTTTAACAGGAAACAATGAGCAAGTAATCTACATTGCCCCTATGGCATAAAGAGTCCAGGTAAGCCCTTTCTGTACCTGCGTGATGCATTACAGCTTTTAGTTACTATATTGCAAACCAGTGGTCAAAAATGTCATGCATACCTTCACCATACTTTGTACTACTGCAAAGACCTACCCTATGATTACAAGGCAGTAGCCATGTTCAGATGTCTGTGATGGATTTGGGAGCCTAATTCGTGACCCATTTCTTCAGTCTTGTCTCTGATTTGTATTTGACAGGTATGACATAAACAAGTTGATTATTCAAATGTGAATACTTTCTGCGATTAACTGTGATACTTTGACCATGTATATAACACAGTTTCTCTGTTTAATACATAGTACTTAATTTTTTCTTTGTTAAAAAAGTCTCTTGTTGGCTTTAATTACACTCACGAGAATGGAGAAGTGAAAAAACATATTGTCTGCCTGAGGCCTCGGGTGGAAAGAGGTGGTTTCATGACTCAGGGAATCACTCTTCAGTGACTTTAAAAGTTCTCATACTCCCAATCCTAGACTGAAATCCACTGCTCATGTCTTATAAATGAAGTGTGATCCCAAAGTACTCCAAATCGATTAAATAAAAACCAGGCAGGCAACCAATATACAAGTAGTTCACTCCTTGACCCTATATACTTGGTAGATATGTTTATACATTTACATTTGGAGGCTCGGGGAGGAAATATCCACCTTATGATGTAATACATACATGTGTTTGCATTTATATTGTTTTAAATAATGATGTAGTATCACAGTCCCTCAGGAACCTTATGTTAATTTCTTACCTACCAAATCTGGCTTCTGGAAGTCTCTCTTTGCCAGCCCCAATTCCCATGCTGGGCTGAAACAGTTTATGCCTGTCTGGGCTTGTTTTCTCTTTAAGGACACTCGCCGCACACCCCTCTTCTGGGCCCCGAGGACCTCAGCAGAGACTCGGACCGCCACAGGGCTGGCAGGACGGCGGCAGCCCGTGCGGGGTAGGAAGCCACAGGCGAATCGAGGGGGCGAGGCCGCCTCAGAGACGAAGCCGCCTCAGAGACACGGCGCCTCGGCGGAACACGAGGCGCCTCAGGGACTCGAGGCCACCTCAAGCCACGCCGACGGCCGGGGCCCGCCGGAGGGCACATCCAGACCCTCCGCCGGCGGCGGACTTGGCTTTTCTTTCACTGGACTACCGGACTAAAGGTTTTGAACGCGTAACCGAGGGCAGCCCGCGGAGGTAGAACGCGCCGCCAGAGCGCCAAGGCGGGCCGGCGGTCGAGGGAGGGAGGGAAGGCGCCTCACGGCAAGAGGGGGCGGGGCCAGGGCCGCGCGGCGCGAACAGCGCGAGCTCCCGGCCAACTGCAGTTCCCTGCCGCGTCCGTCGACCCGCCCCCACCGCGCGGGGCCAATGGCCGCTCGAGGAGGCGCGGCGGCGGCCAATCGACGGTGGCGCGGTGGGCTTCCCGGCAAAATGGCGGCGCCGGCGGCGGTGGCGGGGTGGATGCGGCGGCGCCGCCGTAGCGCGCGCCATGCCCGGTAGCCGGCGGAAGGGGCCCTGCCTCAGGCCCGCCGCCCTGAGGAGGCGGAGCGGCGGC
>VYZW01019173.1:1213-25043 GCA_013401315.1 Balaeniceps rex | reverse complement strand
CAGGCCCCGCGCCGGCGGGGGCCCTGCCCTGCCCTGCCCGCCACCCCTGGAGGCGCGGCCTGCCTGTGAGGAGCGGGCCGGTGCGGTGTAATCCCCCGCTCTCCCCCGTCCGTGTGCGTTGGGAAGGGGCTCTTCTCGTCAAGGAGTGATGAAGAGCATCTTCCCGCGGCAGATACTTAGAACTGACTGAGGACGCTAATCCACTCGAGGAGAGGCTAAAGCCTGGCCGTGCCAAGCACTTAAGTGCAAAGCGTCTCCTAAGATGCTTCTCACGTAGTAATTGCATCTTTTAAAATTATTTCTGTAGGCATCCACATCTGCGACGTCATTTCTAAAGGGTAGGGGCAACTAGTGGAGCTTCACATAGTGTGTTCAGTTCGCTTACTGATCTGAGACAGCTGCAAGCTGGTTTTGAATAGCTATATTCCTGCTTTTAATAGTCCTAGCTGAAAAGGCCCAGTGAAGGAAGTATAGACAAAGGTAGGTTGTGACCCAGAACAGTCTGGGGGCCCATTAAAGTTGTGACCCAAATCAGAGTCTGGGTGAAAGATACAGAGCAAGCCAGAATACAAAATATTCTTCATTATAGGTATAGATAGTTTTTCTCTTAATGTAAGCTGAAGTCAATATTCCCTCAAGTAGAAGGATTGACAGTTCTCATCCTTACCATCAGATGCTGAGCATATAGCTGTCAGTATCATGTAATGCTCTGTTATCTCTGTGGTGATGTAACTGACAAAGATAAGAGTCATATTCTGCATTAAATGTATAGTTGTGAGCAATATTCCTGTTGTAAGTAAAGGAACGTTGATGAGTGTGAACTTGATTTTTATTCTTGAAGTTCCTAAAGCATCTTCTTTGTGCCTTGTCCTGTTGTATGTTTGAAGTTATTTTGGCCTTTTATTTGTTGTTTTTTAATAAGGATCATCTTTCTGTTTACACAGAGCCGTGTTTACATAAAACACCAAAGAGATCATTGAGTAGGAAATCCCGAATACCTACTTTCAGCTCTCCTGTTAATGACACCGATATACAGCAAGAAATCTTTTGGGATCCTCATTCACCAATTGCACACAGACTAGGTAATATTAACAAAATCCAGACTTCAGGGCACCTATTTGAGGCATGCAGTGGGAGTGTACTAGAAGTTATCAAATTTCTTGAAAAAAGGTCCCTTTCTGTTACCATGGTTATTTGGTTTTATTCTTATTTAAAAACCCATAAATTCTTCAATATAGTGCTGAATCAAGCTCTGATTTTACCACATATATTTGAATTATTTGAGATATACTGCACTTTATAAATTGTTTTGCAGTTTTTATTTTTTGTTTGTTTTTGTAGGCAATGGAAAAACCAAACAGTCTACCAGCAGATGCGCAGTAGAAATTTCAGAAATTGTTAATCGTATTGCTCCTCAGGTAATTGTTACTTTCTAAAACAATGCTCTGCATATGCAGTAATCAAACAGAATAGTGCTACAGCCTTAGTGAAGACTCAATTTTAGTTACAGTAGCCTCATGGTAAGAATTGGGTGTGTAGAAAACTAGTAACATGTTCCTAAAACTGGATTGAATTAAAATCATAAGCATAGCATTTGACTGGTTGCTCTTATGAGTCACAGATGCTGTAAAAAAGGGCGTATTAAGAAAGTGGACTTGCAGCAGCTCCATTTTAGAAAGTTTTACTTTCAGAATACAAGTTATTGCCCCTGGTCTTAGGAATACTGTTGTGGGTTTTTTTATCCTTAATCACTCATCTGTTAATCCAGTATGTGAAGAAACTCTTACCTTTTTACTTGGCAGTTGTTCTTAAGCATTTTGAACGGTCTTGAATGACTGCTGAAGTACAAGAACAAGACTCAGATGAGAGAGAGACTCCACAATTATATAAACATAATAACGTTGCTTCGTTATTCTAAATAATTTGCCTTTTTACCCTAAGATCTATGCTCTTGGTGTCTCCCTCTTGCTGCGACCCTGATGTCCACAGCCTGGAAAGTGAAAATAAGAGTGTTGGCTTATTGTTTGCTTTTTATTAAGTGCAAGAAGAGAATATGTCATTCCTAAAACAGTTCTGTAGTATTTAGCTTGCAAAATATGCCTGCTTATTTGATAGGGCCATTTAAAATGTATTTCCTATTTGGCATATTTGTGAGAAATTATACTTAAGAATTGGAAAATCATCACTGATAAGGGATGCCGCTTCCTTCCTTTTAAATGATTACAGCCCTATCATAAATGTAAATAATATCAGGATTTGCAACTATCTGTTGCTTGTGTTCTTTTTTCTTAAAATAATTAAAAAAAAGAAATTTACAAAGAAAAAGAAAACCTACCCAAAACTACCCTGGTATTTACAAAAGTTCAAATTATTGGCTTACATGCAGTAATTTCCCACATCCCATGGCTCTGGCCCTCTAGACATTTTACCACTGCAGTATTGTATCTCTTAGATTTCAGAATTCAAATCTAAGCCTGAACTTTGAAGCTCTGAAACAACTTAATTTAGTGGCTAAACTTCACTTATTTCTCTTTAAAGGCTCCTTGTATAACTGAGTTGTAATGGAAGAAGTCAGAATTTTTTCCTGGAAGTGTACAGAATATGATTTCTTTTGAATCTCTGGTCTGTTAATGCTGTTTTAAGTAGATAAAGACAGTGCATCTCAACTAGCTCCTTAGTAGTATACTAAAGTAAACTACATCACAGCTTGTAATGTGAATATTGCAGATTATATGTAAACCTGAAGTAAACAGAGTATTAGATTTGAGCATCAAAGTAAATTTCAGTTATTTTAATTGAAGTTCCTGTTTTAAATCGATAAAATTAAAGTGATACAACTATCAGTAGACAATGTTGCAGTAATCTCGCTTAGCTTGTATTGGTTTAGCTCCTACGTGTGGCTTTCAACAGATGTGGTCCAGTTTAATTGGTTTAGCAACTTTTAACTAATGCAAGGTGTGTGTCTAGTCCAGTCTTTATCTGACATCAAATTGCTAAGCATTATAAATCTCATCATTCAGGATGAAAAAGCAGCCTGTAATGAAGGCTCCCTTTTAGGGACATGGATTGGTGAGGATGCTATTCCCTGTACACCTGGAGTAGTAAAAGTGCGAGCTAGGACAAAGTTAAGTTGTACAAGGTAAGCTACAGTTTTGTCTTGCCCATCACAGCTAGGCTTTCATGAAAAAGGGTATGTGGTGTTCCTTTATGTGTAGTGAACCGTGTAATTGTACATGAGCATACAGAATGCTTTCAACTTTGGGCTTGTTATTTCTTCTTAATGGGGTATTTCGGAGGAATTATCAGAAAGATTGCATGCTGACTGCACATAGAAAACGGTGGGATTCAGTCATATTCTCTGTAGTTGTTAAACTAGATAATGAACAGCTCTTATAGTAGTATTATTGAGCTTGGCTAAACTTTCCCGGTAGGTCTGACTTTCTTTTCTGTATTTTTTTTTTAATCTAGAGATCTTAAAATAAAAAATCCTGAAGAGGAACTCATGAAATTGGCTAGGGAATTTGATAAAAATCTAGTAGAGCTAGATGCTGTTCAGGAACAAGAGAAGCTTGGTCATGACTTCATCCAGACTGCCTCAGAGTCTTTAAATAACTCTAAAGATGAAGTAAATACAAAGAACCTGAAATCACTCCTTGGTGAAGTTTCTGAAACAGATACTGCTCTGTCCCTGAAACCAGTTGGACAGAGCACTGGCATCCCTGCTGCAGAGCCCTGTCAATCTAGCAGTCAAAAGTCTATAGACCTGGAGGCTGAAATAGCCCTTCATGCTCTTTTTGACTGCTCTACCCAGAAGTGTAGTGGACAATTGAGCCAAGGACTATTAGGTATTTCTTTCAATAATAGCTTCCATGAAAGTAAAAGCACCTTGGAAGAGGAACACCTTCCTGAGCAAATTAAAGACATGCAACATGGTAATTCAGAGGCACATCAAAAAGATACTCTGTGCGCACTAGGAAGCGTGAACCAGACTTTTCCAAAACCTGATATTCACACGGTGACAAAAAAAAATCCTTGTTCTTCGAAGACACAATTGGTCGTCTCCAGTAAGGTTGCTGGAGTAGTTAATGATGATTTTGATGACTGGGATACAGATTTTTTGGCAGATGACTCTTTTGTGATGCAAATAACCCAAAATCCTGAACTGATAAGTACTGAAGAAGCACCACCTATTCCTACGGATCCATCTGTGCATGGTTTCAGTGATGGTAGCAGAACAAAGGAAAGAAGTAGTTGTAATTCAGGAACTTGTTTGGGGAATGTATGCAAATCTAACAGTTTGCAGTTTTCACCTGTGAAGCATTCTGTTAAAAACACACAAAATGTTGCAAAATCTCTTTCTTTACAAAAGCCATATAAGACGACAGAAAACTCAAAGACAGAGACCACAGCCTTTCATGGCAAAGGTGACATTAAGCCAGATAACATGAATTCTATTTGGAAAAGTGCCCAAAACAGGGATTTGAACTATATTCCTGTTTCAGTGCAATCTGAAGTGAAGAATGGAAAGGAAACAATTCAGCCTAAAAGTGACCCTCTTCCTCCTTTTCCTTCAAGATCTAATCCTCATAGACCACGGACTGAAAAACCTGGGAATAACACACGCAATATCTTCTGTCAATCATCCAGTGTTTCTACCAATACAAAACCTAATGATCTAACTAAAGTGGTTAACCAAGCTAATACAGGTCACTTAAATCAAGTTGAAATACCAAAGAAATGCCCTCTGTCATTTGATGACTGGAATGAACCGAAATTCTCTGATGAGATATTAGATATGTTTTGTGAATCCAGCAGTCTTTGGGATGCAAACTGTGAGGATGATGAATTGTTGTATCAGGTGTGTGATAATATAGAAAAGCAGACTCAGAGCCAGGATGCTAAACAAGGAACTGAAAGAGCTAAAACTATACAAGGAACCAGTATGAATTCCAGATCAAATGCTGGTAACAGCTTCCCAGCATCTAAACAAGGATTACCTGATCTCCTCTTGGCACAAAAACCAAATGCAAACCAGGACGCTTTCTCACTAAATTCCTGTAGGAATTCATCAAAGGTTACACATGGGCTGGCCATAACAGGTCACGGAGTGAACTGTAAAAACATCTCAAGTCCTCTAACTGTGATCTCGGGTACTTCTATGGAGTGCAAACACACACTGTCTAAAAACTGTCATCAAGCTGCTTCTGAAGATACTACAAAGACTGTTTTGGGAAAATGGTACAGGTCAAATTCTGTGCTGGCAGGAGAGACTGGTTCTGAAGTAAGTCCTGTTAATGCAGTAAACTTTTTCAGTAGCAAAACATTAGACAGCCCAGACCATTTGTATAATACAGGAAAGATACCAAGTAACAGTTCTGGTAACAAAACATCACTTATGCCTTCAAAGTTTAAGTTCCGAAAGACTAACAATTCTCAGGGTGTTCTTCATGTAGGGTCTGAAAAGCCAGGGAGTCATTCTGGCATTGGAGTTACTCTGCAGGGTTTGGAAGGAAGCAAGAATCAGGTGAATGTGACTTTGCACAGCAAGCTTGACAATAAGAAACCACCTTTCAAGAGGCACCTTTCAGAGTCTTTTGCACTGCCTACATCAGGTATTTGTCTTTACTGTGTCACTGTTAGACTTTTTGTTTGTTTTCTTACTGTAATCAGAATATCAAAGGAGAAATTTATACTGTATTGCAACTTACAATAGATTTCAATATTCATCCATTCAGTTTAGGCATCAGTAAATGTTCTGATGAGAATCTGGATGTTATTTTCTCCAAAATAAAATTGTCCCGATGCATCTCTTGAACTCCTGTAGTTAAGGACTTCTGTTTCCCATTTTCATTCCACTTCTCTGAATACTTCACACTCTCTCTCCATAGACACTCCGAATCACTAGGATCAAGTATAGGCTGATGGCAGCACTCAGCATACCATGTTCTTAAATTGTTAATTAATACTACTTTTTTGATACATAATAAATATTGTAGTGTGAATCTGTGCTTTAATTTACAGTTCCATTTTGAAAAACGTTAAAAATTACTTATCTCAGCCATGATTTGTAAAACCCCAGTTAATGGTGGGACAGGGAAAGAAGGCAGCAGGTGATATGGAATGCCAATTTCTTTTTATTATTGTACACCTGGAAATTGGAACCTCGAATCATTCGACGCTTCTGACACCTTGGCCTGTATTGTTGTTTGCTCTGTGGCTAAAACTGACAGTGAAATATTCTTGTGGTATTGGTCTAAACACTAACATTTCCTTTCATCTAGAGGGGAGGTCAGTCACTTTTCCATCATCAAGCGACAGTCTGTAATACACCATGCACTGGTGTTACTTGGTAGGGAAATGCAGAACCAGTCAGTCTTGTTTTTACTTGATCTCATGGCTTGGTGAAGTTTTAATCAATATTAATTTTGATAAAACGTGCCTTTAGAGTGTACTATATCAACCTCAATTTTCAGGAAGCACTGTTACAAAAACAACAAAAAAATTAATTCCTGCAAACTGTCAGCCGGCATTATTTGGAGAATCAGTATTTTATCTGTGTTTCTTCCCCAAGAAAGAAGCAGATAAATGGAAAGTAGCAATTTCGGATGTTAAGGGGGAAGGGAGGGGAGAAATAACTAGTCATTCTGTGGAACGTTCTAGAGAATAAAGGAATGAAAAAGAATAGCATAGATTTTCTTTACAGATAAACAACAACTGTCCTCATCTTAGATTTGTGGTGAAAGAACATTGCTGTAACAAAAAGATAGATGTTAAGTGATCCTTTGAAAAACTGATATGTAATTTTTCATGGGCACCTTTTTTTTATTTATCCAGTTCGAAGGACTACTTATTAAAATACATTAATTGGAAATTGGTGTATAAAAATGGTAAAATTCTTGAGATGTTCAGGGAGCGTTCCTATTGGTTCCAGTGAGGTCAGGATTTTATTGTATGGGAATTTATAGTTCTGTAACACAACATATAAAATATTACGCTTAGCTATCATGTTCTTGTCTCCTTTGCCAATTTTTATTGCTACTTTTGACCTTTTTTCAACCTTTCTGGTTTTATTTGTGTGACACCTGTACTGTATCTGACCCCTGTGTCTATACCATCTTCATGCCCATATCTCTGCCTAACTCACTAAATTGTAGAGCCCTTTTCACTCTGATAGCCTTAATTTTCTTAACCCATCGCCATCTCCTGTGTTGACTCCTGATGTCACAAGGTTCACTTGAAGGGCAGCCAAGTAAAATTTCCTTGAAGCAAATGTCTGCATCCCAGTATTTTCATTGGGAGGTAGTAATCAGTAGCACTACAAAGGTCATGCATCTTATCCCCCTTCCTGCCTTGGGGACAGGATAGATAAGCCATTTTTAACTTGAGTGCCTGGTATGTCAGGATAGTGTGCTCTTGCCATAGATCTTCAAACATTGAAAACGGATAAGTTAAAATACATATTGAACAAACTTGAAGGCTCCTAATACATGTTGTTTTTATTTACAGTGTCTGTGGTGGAACAAAAAAATAGAAAATGTTCTCAAGAAGAGATTGAAAGAAAAAAACAAGAAGCTCTTGCACGAAGAAAATCCAGAATGCAGGCACACTTTAAAGATGCTTGAATTGGGAGTTTATTTTGTCTATGGAATAAGTTTTTGGGAGGGAAATATTGTAATGCTGGAAGACACTTTTTTAAACTGTTCACAGCTACCGATGGCAAGCTTTTTCTATTTCTGAATTTAAAAAAATCTTGACCTGAATCATAACTAATACTCTGGTGGTATTTAGTCTTAATTAAAAACTACCAGTTGTAAATGTGTAGTCCCAAACTATTTTCAGCACAATGAAGATTGTATTGAGTTCACATTCTGTTATGTGTTGAAATTGTATTGTCTGAAAATCATCAGAGCATGAAAGCATTTGTATACACATGTGATGTCAAAAACAGACTGTATGTGTTTTGGCTGTATTTCTCTTATTGCAAGTATTTTAATCTATAAGGAGACTCTCAAGTACACACAGACTAAGAAATACTAATGTTTGCTCTCAGGTAGAAGAACGTTTTTAAGTTTTGGTTTAAAGAAAGTACAATCTAGAAAACATCCAACATCAGAATAACTAATGGAAATGAACAGGATTTGGAAAACGTGCTCAGTTTGTCTCCGTTACCTTAGGTGAGAATGGAACATAGTGAAGGAAGAATTTAATATAGAAGTTTCATAAGGGGAAAAAGCATCCTGGAAAAGACTTTTTTTTTTTTTTTTTAATTCCCTTCATGAAGACTTGGAAATACCCTAGCTAACAAAATTGGACCACCTTTTTCTGAACATGCATTACCGAGCTAATTAAAAAAGGTAGCCTATGTCATTTTACCAAACCATGCGCAATATAAAACACACCAGGTGAAATCTCAACAACTATGAATCAGTTTAGCCTTATGGGTTGTACATATTTTTCAAACTAAAGGCTGTTAAAACATAAAAATGCTATGTCATGTCAGCTTAACAGGGGCTGATAGAATTTTTGATGTGATAGATGGGTGCAGAGCTCAAACTGCAAAAACTGCCTGTGGGTAAGCTGCAAGATATTTTTCAACTGAGAAATGCTTATATGTAAACATGTGACACTATGAAAAGTGACTGTAATTTTTCTTTGTAAATAAATAACGTTGAAATGTACCAAAGGTTAGAGGAAGCTTTTGGTTTCTGTAGTATGTGCCATTTTTGTAACCCCTAAAAATGTAAGTGTTGTATATTTGTAAATCATTAAACTTTTTTACATTTTTCTAGTCTGTTTTGGAAAATACTATACTGCAGAAACTGGTAAAAGGGAGTGAAGTGGGAATTCCATATGGACTTTACCTGAACTTTCTCTCTTGGTTATTTACCCAGTTATTCCACGTGTCAGTTTTCTACTTATAGTGGTGACAAAGTGCTTCCTTTGATCTATTTAAACTAGAAATCCTTGGTGGAGGAACTGGTTCTACACACAGCCATCTGCAGTGAAGTCCTGAAATACTGAACTGTACTGGTTTTCAAACTAGTGAATTTGCTTTTGTATTAACCACCATTCTTGGTGCTAGCTAGTTGATTATGAAATCAAATCCCCAAGTCCACCAAAGACCGTGCTGGTTACTTACAGTCTGTGGCTGCAGCTCCCTGTCCTTCTGCCAGCTCCAGCCGTTGTGCAACGTATATGATGAGTTGGATCAGCTTACTGATCTGACTGAAAATTAACCCAGAAAAAATGTTTTCAGCTTTTCAAAGAACTTCATCATGGTAATACCTTCAACAGGTAATGTAACATGAAATGGCAAGACTCTTTGTTGTGTTGTCAAGCCTCTGCTGGCAGTGTTCAAACAGTTTATATGAGAGAAGATTTGCATGTCATATGACAAATAAATGTAAACCCCAAATAGCAGCTGTTGCGAAAATTGTATTTATCCCGAGAACGTAGTTTGATCTGTGTGTCTGAGGGGTATGCTTGTCTTTGTGGTGTTCTAGGAAGATCTAAACTATCAGGTAACTTGCCAGATGCACTATTAGCCAAGAAAGTGGCAACGAAAAAAGGCTTCTACTATCAGTATTAAATATGAGAGTTATAAAACTGGCTTTTAAGGTACTGATACACAAGAATGTCAAATCTTATTGAGAAAGATAGAAGTTAGGCTTTTGCTAGAACAGTGTTCGGCTTAACCCTTCCCTCCCCAGGATATTTCGCTAGAATTCTGTAAAGGAACCAGGGTAATTTTTGTTTTCAAGGATAATATGGTTACATATACTTCTGATTTGAGAAGATGAGCTAACTGGAAAGGAAGGGACTGTTGTGGGAACTGGAGAGTATTCTTTTAGGAAGGTTTCATTCTCTGATGTGAAAGGACTAACTTTTCATCAGGTTTCAAACTGGGATAAATAGTAGATACATACCATGAAATACAGGCTGAGCACATTATGGCTACCCAAGCTCCACATAACAAAACCATACATCCTGAATGCTTACCGCTATGTGTCCTTGAGCACACTCAAAGTTTAAAACCAGCCTACTGCCCTTCCAGGTGATGCTGACTTTCTCAGCGCCCAGGATAGAAAGGCCCTGGAACCACCTGCCTAAAATGCCACCACTGGTCTCCCCCTGAGAGCAGGGTAAGAATCTTTTAACATGAGCGTCTCACCAACCCTCCTGTCTCCTGAGCTGTAAAATAAGAGCTTAGTGTATGACAAGGGGAATTCTGTTGCCACGCGGGGCGTGGAAAGGACCCTTTGCAAACTTTCCAATTCGAGGAAGACACAAACTACTTTTTGACCAATTACTGTCACTTACTTACTTACCCAAGTACTTCCTATGTGCTGCTCAACCATATTTAAAGAATCTGTTTGCTGATCAGTGTGAAACACATTAATTTTGACAGTTTACGGCAAATGCATCCATTGCCCTCCCCTATTAAACTAATCATAACAAACAGAGGGGTTTTGATTTTATTTTGCTTTTCATAAATACCTATTTTTAGCATAGATATGCTTCAAGGCCTGTAATTCGGTTTTTCTTAAACATTACTTTCCAAATAGAAACCACAAGTTCTTGGGATCATGGTTTCTTAACTGATGTCGAGATAAACTACTAAGATTTTTGGTCACACCCTGACTATCCCCAAATGCCCTACCATACTATCTCTCAATTAACAAACTGAAGAGAGTTACATTTTTTTGTGACTTGACACTATTAGAAACAGAGAAATAATTTCTTGCATTAAAATTAAACCACACCTATACCATTAGGCAAATTTGATAAAAGTGAAAAGCTTAAAGAAATACTCCATATAGTTTCATTGGTGGAGTCAGTGCAGGCAGAAGTAAGATTCATTAGGGCTTAGAAATAGTTACGAAGAAGAACAACCTCTACAATATCAAAAATAAAATTCCACCAGCTAGGAATTTTTGTCTTTAAAAAATAAATAAATTCATATTGATTGGTCAGAAACATCCAAAAGATTTAGAAGAGATCTAATGAAAAATAAACTGTCTAGCTATATACCTATTGAAAGAGCGCACACCACACAACTTTTTTCTTGTGAGTGCCCTTGCTCTTAAGTACCAGCCTTGCCCTTTGCCTCTTCTCACTATGCTGGCATCAGCAGGATGCTGGACATGGACCTACCCCAGCAGACAGGGCAGCATACTGACGTTGACAGGGATGCGGACATGAGGAGTTTAACCTCTGCCTAATTCTTGAACATTTGGATATTAAAGCCAGCAACGCAGCAGGGGTGTAGCTAGAGATGGCTCCGTGCCTCCCAACCTGAGGGGCATAGGTTAGGCGTACAGTCATTTCAGGTGCTCTTTGGTAGTGAGTGACGCAGAGAGGGCAGTTCAGGCGTTAGGTGCCTGAACTACGTTTCAGATGCGCTTAGCTCTACGTCGACAAAAGCAGCCTAACAGATATCTGTGGGGCCTAGACAGCTGCTCTGCTGTGCGTGGGCAGCCAACAGCTTCAGAGAGCAGATGAGAAGTGCAAAAGCTGCAGCCCTACTGCTTGCTCTCATGTTACGTCCCCTCCTCGCCAGTGAGGAAGGAAGTTGAGCAGCAGCCTCATGGCCCCACAGATTTTATAGGTTATGCTCAGCACTCCTCACATTCTTGGTGACCCACTGATACTGCATGTACCTCAATCATGCAAGTTTTTGTCTGACTGCTTGCAGTAGACAACCTATCTTCATCAGGAAAGGATCTACATCACTTTAATTAATTAATACACACGTACGCGTAAGAAGTTTGGTATTTCAATAGCTGACATTTCACTATGAAGCCACGTCTTCCTCCAGGCAAAAAAGACCTATACAAATCGTAACAACAATCTTAAATACATTCTAAATTAAATTATGACTGTCATGTTTCATTATAAATTAATTTATGACTGTTTGCTTAAGCACTCATCTTCGTTTCATTCAAAGCATAGTAATTTTTTACATGAACAGAGCAATCAGTGAGCTTAAGTTTAAATGTAAATGGAATTCCTGTCTGTCCCCATACCTAAGTATAATTTTTATTCCACAGGTATTGACATATTTCACTATGAGTGATGTCACTCACTAAAATCCAAGGATTATCTTTTTCAATTAAAACCTGTGGTAGATTTTTTTTCTTTTAGGAAAGGCAGATACGATCAGGTAAAGGATCCATTCATCATCATTCTCCTTATCTGTATCTAAAACTATGTGTTGTGGAATATACATACGTACATTCACACCCTTCCAGTTCATGCTGGTGAGGGATCATGTTTAAAGAATTTGAGAAATTTAGTAATATTGGGTTTTTATTGTGTTAGTTGTATCAGATTTTCAGAGATGCCAGCATCCAGCAGCTCTTCAAATTTTGGCCTATAAGGCACAATTAATCTTGGGGCTGCAGTTCACGAATAGCAATGTAATCTCATACTATGTGTACCACTTATTACATCTAGACCTTTATACCCAAAGGAATAACATAGATGAATTCATTGATTATATCTTTTTAAGCCTAAAAAGAGCTACAATTTGTCAGGAAAGAATAGCTGGAAGCAACAGATAGTGACCTAAATAGTAGAATTCCAAAGATAAAATAGAAGAAAATGAACACAAATGCTTCATTGTTTGAGAGCTGTATTGTCTGCAACACACTCCAGTGAATCCAGTGTTTGTGGAAGAGGCCAAGGCAGATATAATCTGTGGAGCTAAAAATGACAGCCTGAGTAAGTAGCCATCAAAGATGAAGCTAGGAAGACTCCGGCAATTGTGCTGTAAATCGTAACTGCAATATTTGTTCAAAGCTCCGGTTACCACGCATACTGGTGTTTTTGTCAGAATAGTCAGAAAAGTCCTGCCTCATAAAACACTTAAGGATATCTAATGTACTGTTCTTGTGGAACTAAATATACATTTCTGTGACTATTGTCTGGGTGTAATGTCAGTATGGTAGCTGGCAAACCATTAAGGGCCTGATTCTACTGTTGCAGCAATTTCCTTAAAGCACTGGGGGTAATGGAGTGACTCAGGCGAATAAAGAATCAAGCCCGTGCATTTCATTATGGTAAGTAGTTCTTGTCTTTAGCACATAAATCTAGTAAAACAGCATTGCATTTATCAGAAATTGTTATTGTTTATGCGCGTTTTCAAAGTTTTCTGGGGAAAAAGGTTGCACTTACGCATACCTTTTAAAAGCCGCAGTTAACAGCTTTCACCTCGAACAATGTAGTTAACGGAGGTGGGGAGAGGACTACAGGATTTATAGATTTCCTTTTTAATGAGGTTGTCTGATCTTTGCAGCTTGCACTCGCTAAAGGAAAAACTTCATTCAGGTTTTAACCCTGGAAAATTAGCACCCATGTAGACATGGGAATGAAGCTTTGCATGCGCTGCCATGCTCTCCATGAACAGATGTCCAAATAAAGTATTATATTCTAACTGAGCGTAGCAATTTAGGGTTTGGGTATTAATTTTTTTGGCTGAGCAGGGTGGGATTTCTTACATACTTAAAGCTGAGCACACACTGAGCATATTTTGCAGAATCGTGGCTGTCGGGCCAAGTGTCTAAGGCTATATAAGCACCTGGGGAAGATACTCATGGCAACTCAGATTGGTGATTACAGTGGTATGAAAAAGAGCTTGATAAATAGTTGTATTTAATATCCCATTGGATACTTAGCTGCACCTTTGGGTGTTACAGACCTGCAGAAAGCAGAACCTCAATGACAAAAAAAATGGGCATAATGAGAGAAAGAAAAGCGTGTTCTTCAAGGCTTGCATAACAGTTTGGAAACATTTTAGTAGATGAAGTGTTAACACTTCCTTCACCAATAATGACTTGCAGAGGACTTTTTTTTTAAATATTAGCTCTCATGTTCTACAGCAAAACCCTGAAATATATGCTTAGAAATATGACAAATTTGAATTCCTGTCTGCCTGGTTGCTTCTTATAGACTACACTGTACCTGGATAGGGCCAGATGTTTTTGTAAGCTCTAATGCTGTAAATGAAGATGACATTAACCCTAATAACTATTTTGTTGTTGAACTTGAATAGGTGTTAGCAATGAAAAAATGAAACTGAATTTTATAGAATGACTATGTTTTCCATATCACTTGCTCAATTTTCATCATGCTGACTTGTGTGGCTTCCACGTAAGCCACTCATCAGAGGGGGCAGTCAAGCCAGCAAAGACCTCAATTTCCAACATATAACATCAGAAGATCCCAGAAGATTTTCTGGGTTTTTCTAATGCCAGATTTCCAACCAATAGTAAGAAAGGAAAAGAAAGCTATGCTCGTTTATGGGCTGGGGGCAGTGTCTCACAGACTCATTTTCTCTACAATTTTCTCCCAGGTCACAAAGGCTGGCCTGGGCCCTTGACAGAAGACACTACCATCCAAATCTCATACAGGCTTTTTTGAAACTCCTCAGGGCTTTTTTCTCTCCATCCCTTGGTAACTGTAATCCCTCAATGTCCATGTGGTCATTAGGTGTTCTCTGTAGATCAAACTAGGCATCATGTCCTATTAAGGCTTCCACAACAACCAGACTCCTTGCTCCTTTATGGGAGATTGGAGCTATCTACTATGTTTCAAATTTACTTTCAGTTAGATCTTTAACTCAGATATTGTCTAAGGCGTAAGTCATCCACTCCTGACATTTATGGATCCCAAGTTTGATGTGTTAAAGCTGTACAATCTGTAATCTGTGGATGTGGAGAATAGTTGGACTGCTTCTAAAGGAGTCATGTGGGGTGAGTGAGAACAGCAAGTTCATATACGCTATACAGCAATCTATGCATGTGAAATTTCTGAAAGGCTCCGCATCACCGATGAAAAATTTCTAGAGATCAGAAAAGTCTGAATACACTGCATTGGAGTGTCAAGTCTTGACAATATAACACATTAAAAAGAGTCTGCCCAACTGACAGTTTTCTAATAGATAACCATAGAGATATGAAGAAAAGTTGGAGGACAGCCTGTAGAAAGAGTTATGGAGGTGAATGGAAAGAAATTTGAAGATGGTTTAAGATAATGTCAATCAGTGTAGACCAGATAAAGACAGACCCTTTTTCATTTTCTTGAGAAAGTTTGAGGCACCAACGAAACTACATAAAACACCTGTTAGTTATAAAAATGTCAAACAAGCATACATTTGGGAAATGGAGAGATTCAAACATCCAAGAAAGGGCGAGAGAGATTCTTGGAAGACAAGTTGGATATATTTGTCATCTCAGCAATTTTCCTGTCCATGTTCCAGAAAAAACACAAGTAGTTTTGTGAGCACTGAAAGTCATCAAGCCTGATTTCTTACAGACTAATTAATGGAGTTTCTAAAGATGCAAGTTCCAATTGAAGCTTTTTTGGTTGAGTCCCATAGCATGAGAATCCAGTGTGGATTCTCTAGGGACTAATAAGAATGAATTCACACCTGAGCTCTTCTGCAGATACTTTCTGCTGAGACTTTCTCCTCCATCATCCCACTCAGTTTCATCAAACTTCTGAAAAATACCATTATTTTTTAGACTCTCTAAAGAGCTGACCCTTCTCTCCCCAAGTCTACTCAGTGAAATTTCCCCATCCTTTTCATTTAATGGTAGTGTTGCACCCATGATGGCTTGAGCACATATGAGAAAAGATTACTTCCACCCTCCAAACCTGCCTAATCTTTGTTACTCACATGAAGTCTTGCAGTTCACTAATTAATAAGTAATTTGATGTTATTTCTGACCTAGGAATGAGAGAAGATGGGAGAGGGCCTGGGACTTTCATTCCTTGACAAGCCTTGCGTGGGACCCTGTGCTTTTCTCCATGCTGTTGTCATTGGTCAGCTACCTCGCTGCTGATAGAGGTCACTGCCAGTCTGCTTGCTCGTAACAGCTAAAACCACCGGTCCTGCCCTGTTATATATATGTATGAATATTTTAATTAATTTTCTATACAAGAATATTTATCAGCTAAAATCAAGAAGTAAATCTATTTTAAAATGAAGCTAGCTTCAATATTTACTGCAACTTAATGACAACTTTAGACAAGAATTTAATTACATGGAGTCAGCATACCACATATATTGTAGGGATGTACCATGGGACTTATTTTAAAGTGCAATTTAGAGTATAACTTTTAGACTGCTCCTCAATATGAACTTAAATCAAAATATTTCTACTCATAGAGCACATTCTTCAAAACTGATTACAAAAGTAGCCGCAGTACTAATGGAGGCTTACTGTAATTTTATGTGTTATGGTATAAATGACTTGCAAGAACACTCTTGGGAAGTTGTACAGTAATTTAATATCTTTAAAAATAAAAACTGCTAGGGAAATATTTTTTCATGGGGACCTACTTTTTCCCCTTAGTGTTACCTAGAAATACATCTTTCTGTAGAACAGGTTTGTATCCCTTGCAATTCACATGCCATGTCCAGAAAATACATTGAAATGTCATGGTGTGCTTTGCAGAACCAGCCTCCCCTGAGGAGTGGACAACAGATGAGGACTCAGGAGAACGAGCTTTTCCTTCCTCCCAGTCACTGCTGGCTTTGTGCATGCTGATCTCAAGGACGTTTACAAAGGCCAGTAATGGTTTCCTTGTTCACCGTTACCCTATTTTTTGCTGGCACCACTCATGGTGTTGTGGGGAGAGGGAGGTGTTCCAAAATGTCTGTATTTCAGGGCCTTGCTGTGAAAATGCCACGCAACCTTTGTGGCACAGCTGCATCCCACCACAGGGAGATGTGAATTACCTCTGTGAATACATAAAAAGTAGCTGTGATTAACAGTCTAGCCATACAACTGAGTTCTTATTTACACTGACCTTATTTTACAGTAAGAACTGTTGCTCTGTGACGGTGCCTTAGGCCTTGCCTACAGAAGGCTGCTGTTTAACAGACTTACTTCAATAAAAGAGTGGCTGACACCATTCCCTGACTAAACAATTTCTAGAAGAAAAAGTAGGTAAATCAGCACAACACTCTTGGGTAGATGAGGAGCTAGGTTTATTCTAGGACGTAACTGCTTAAAGTCACAGGCACGAATGAAATGGGCTATGCCAAAACACAAAGGGATTTTTTCACTGCCTAATTATCCTGTGTGGCAACTTTTTAGTGGACATTGTTTGTAGATCTTCATTTAGGTAAAAATAGCTATATTGCAGATCACTATGGCACCATTCTATTGTAAGGTCACGCCAGGCATATGCTCAAGGATGTTTCTACTTTATGGACAGGCATGCTATCTCCTAACTGCTCCAAAGGCATCTAAAGAAAGATTTACACCCACACAGTGCTGTAACAGCTCCACAGGAACTCTAACTAGCCATGAGTAAATAAGGCCCATAACCAAAAATGCTGAGCAGCACCTCAGCTGGTGTAAATTGTCACAGCTCCTCTGTGGAGCTGGGGACACTTTACACAACCGGAGGATTTGTTCCTCTGAATGCGCAGGAAGTTGACCTCCGATACATAAAATGTCCTTGCACAGCAGGAACGCGCAAACGTTCTTTTGAGCTCAGTGGGAAACTTGTGATTTCTCACTCCAGCCCCACAGGTGTGCTTCACCTTTTATTGGTCAAGATGGGTATTTGCAATGGTCCACTGGGTAACGGAGAGATGTCTTTTTAAGTTCCTTCCTAAGGTATATTCTCAATGTGTCTGGAAAAATTTACTTGCAGCTGCAATTGCACTGGGTAAGCCACACAGATTTGCAGTGTTCTTAGGTAAATACAGTACTGTACGGCCATCCACTGCTGCGCTGAAGGGGTCATGAGGCTTGATTAGCCCTGATGGGATCAGAGGCCAGGAATGTGCAGTAATTAACTTGCGCTTAAGCAGAATCATGTACAGGTATCCAAATCAATTTTGTGATGGGGAAGGCAGGACTAGGCCCTGGCTGCCAAGTGACAGCCAGCTGGGCCTGTTGTCGGCACACAGACAGCTGTGGGAAAGGAGAAGACAAGACTTCATGTCACAGAGCCACAGCAGAGGGACGGTGGCCACCTTCCAATCTTCTAGACTGTGGGGCAGCCTTGAACTGAGTCAGAGGTCAAAGCTGGCTCAGAACTGAAGGGGTTCCAAAGGAAAGCCTTTCCTATCACACTCTGTAAGAAGAATGGATCAGCACAATACATGGGTTACAGGACAAGAAAGGTGAGACGGGGAGGTGTAATTTAATCTGGTTTCCTGTAGTGAGGGAGTTTTGGTCACCACAAAGGTTGTGGCATGTGGATACATGAAAGCAGGCTGGAGACCTAGATCTGGATCCTTCCGTTCATTTTCCTGGAGCTCTCACCACTTCAAACCTTCAGCTCTAGACCTTGTTCAAACTATATCATGGTCCTGACGCAAAAAGAGAATTATTCGCAGAACACAGGATATATTGGTCTGACCTGAAGTTCATAAAATCAAGTGCAGTCCTGCATGAACTGGAAAATGACTCACTTGTCTGCAGCACATCCGGACTCTTGAGTCAAGGCCTACACAGCCTCTAGATCATGATACTAAAGAATGCAACGTTTTGTAGTAAGAGCACTGTGTGGCATTATATACCCTCCCTGTATCAGAGGGAATATTTCTAATAATCTCGCTTAATGGTCCACACACAGAAGTATTTCGTTACTTCTGTCCTATGGAGTTTAGCTGTCACATGCCTCCAGCACTCCTTTTAGCTTGGCTGGGGGAACTTTGCAGAATAAAAGTAAAACCTATGCAAAAAATTCACCCTGCTCTGTAAAACTCACTAAGATAACCTCATTCTAACTCCCACATGGTCTTAGCCATAAAAACTCACCCAGTAAAACTTGGGAGTTTTGTGTAGCAATGCTTTCTGAGTCACAACAAGTAGTTGTGTATACCAAGAACTCCCTACCTAACTTTTAATGGAAATCTTTCGAAACAGCAGCCAGTGTGTTTCAATGCAACATAACAGGAGTTGTACAATTAGCAACTCCTGCTTTCAGCTTTGCTCCAGGCTTCAAGGTATTCACTGTTTTCTTCTGGTTTTTTTCTTCCCTAAATGCAATTATTTTATTTCTCAGTATAGTGATTATACTACATTCTTAACAACAACGTATTGTAGCACACTGAGCACCTTCCATGCATTACAAATACAAGTCCCAGTCACTGCTCTCCACCATCTCCACAGGCTCCAGGTAACATGGTGGACATTAACTGACTTCACTAGGGTTGTGCCTGGGCATGATAGAAGAGATTGCATTAACGGGGCTCTGGCCAGTATCACAGTTTTTGTCTTCTGCTTGCCTGAGAGAAAGGGACAGCTGAAAGTTTAGAGGTGAGTTTTAATGAAAGATTTCAGGAAGCGGAAGAAAAAATTGCTCATGGATGACAACAAAAAAATGCTTCCTTGTCTACGGAGCAGCACAGCAGAAAGTGCAAAGAGAGGAAAAAGGGGATGGAGGAAATCTGTAAAAGAGAAGAATGGGCGAAGCAGTTGGCTAAATGGAGTGGAAGATAAATGGTAACAGAACTTCAAGCAATAGATTTCACAGGGTTTTTTAATGGCTTGAATTTCCTATAGCAGGTAGTAGAAAATCAGGGAAAGTGCTGGCTGGTGGAGACAAGATGGCATTGGCAAACAGCATTTTAGATGGAAGGGAGGAAGCAGGGAGACCTTGCAGACATCGTCCATCAAGAACAGAGACGATCATTACATTTTTAGCTTGTGTTGATGAAAAAAATCATGATCACCATCATGATAGGGAAGACAACCAATGGCAGGAGAAAGGGCAACAAGATGGGAGAAAAGATGGTCTAGGAGACAGCCCAGGAGACAGCAAGTGTAACACAAATGATAGAGGAGATGAGGATCTGAAAATCAGGAAGAAGTGGTAAATAACTGACCTTAAGAAGTCAAGCCAATACTGAAATGGCAGCTGGATGTGCAGAAGCAGATGGTTACGAAAATCTGGACAAGAGCATTACTGGCAGAGAAGGAGAGTGACTGGCAAAGAAGGGCACCCTCTGTTCCCATGAGGAAGTCAGTGGGTTGTTAAAAAGGCAGATGGAATTAAAGGAATTTCATTTTTTCAAGACAAAGTAGCAAGAGCATGCTTGAAGGCAGAGGGTCTACAAAACAGAGTGGTTAAAAATAGGCAAGAACAGAAGAAGAATCGAGAGCTAACAGAAGACAGAGAACTTGCACTGGGCCTGGAAAGACATTATGATCGAGCATAGAGAGAAGTAAGGGAGTTGGGGTTTGGGGAGGACAGTACAAGAGGAAGCTGGAGGTCTTACCTGGGCTTATTCACTCTGTCCTTTGAGAAGAGGTCTAGATCCTGGCAGGGGAAGGATGAAGGTTAGCAGAAAAACACATTTTATTAGTCATGAGCAAACACAGAGGGTTGGAAGCTCCCAGTCCAGTATGAACATCTGTATGAGAGGCAGTTCAGTCTCTGGAAGAAGTCCTGACCCTATTAAAGTCAATGACAAAACTCCTGTTGCCTTCAACAGAGCCAAAATTTCACCTTGTGTCTATGGTCACTCCACTGAGATTTCCAACATGAATGCCAATTAGTGCCAGTTTCAAAGGTGACATTCGTGACACAGATACGCGCTCCGCTGGGAGATGAGCTAAGATTATCAAATTGAGTTTGCATAGACCAGTAAAGGTAAGTGTGACATTCCCTGTCCTAACAATCGACTGAGGCAAATAGATACACACAGAAATAGCTGAGATTTTGAATACTTCCGAAGCACGCTAAAAATGGCATAGTTACTGATTTAAAGAAAAATAAATAAATAAATAAAAGGAATTAGTGTGTGTGGCAGGTCTAAATGAATCAATTAGTATGTTAAAAGCCATGCATAAAATAATGTTTAATTAAAAAAAAGGAGGGGGGGCCCTTTAAAGGGTAAATTGTCTCTTACTTTAAATTGAATGAATACAAAAAAATGACCTGAGGATAGTGGATTACTGCTTAGAGGCTTTCAGATGCTAGTCTTATGCGACAGCCACTATTAGCACATTCAGATTAATAGTTCAATGGTAATTGGAATATTAAACAGAACATGTCATTTTGATTTCATAAAATATGCATCCGAGTATTTTACTTAATACTGGGTTGATCTGAGATGTAAGTAGACTGGATACCACAGTACTCAAGACAGTTACTTTCTTTTAATTTGCATGTTGATGTTCTACATGCCTAGATCAAAACCCATGCAGTCACTGTACGATTTAATACACAATATCAATTCAATCTCCTGATAACAGTGAACCCCTCCCACTTCATAAACCTCTGCAATACACCAATTTTACAAGTACCTCTACGGTGAATCAGACCTGTGGTTTCCAATACTACTATCCCATTTATGAGTGTAAATCTGGGCTAACCCAGTGCAGGTAGCCTCGCCATTGTGTTTTGCCTGAGTTCTATGTAGATCAGAATCTCTCCTAACATTACTGATTCCAGTTCTCCACTCTGCTCTATTATTTTCATATAAACATTTAATCTACACCGTTTAGACCAGCATAATAATGGCTTAAAGGAGTAAGGGAAAACCACAATAATATACAAACTGCAATAATATATGCTGGGTAGCAGGTAAGCCACATTTCAGCCCCTAAGAGATTCCTGCTTCAAGGCAAATCTGTATCTCATTCTAAGCCAGCTTCTGAATAAATACATGATCATATCAGGAAGTCACCACATCGCTTATATGCGCATGTACAGACGCAGACATCGCCTCTGAGCAGCTGACAGTATGCTCAGAAGAGACCAGGGCTGGCATAGCAGAAGGGTTGCAAATCCAGCCTGAAAGTGCACTGGCAGCTCTGCATGTGGAAGCTTGCACATCACCTGCTCACATTGTACCTAGCCCTAGGAAATGCACTAAATCTTTTCATGTTATACCTGCCAAATTCGTCAACAGCTTTAAAAGAGAGAAAGAAAGACACAGATCATTTTTAACTGTTCCCATTATGTATGATGAAAGAAAAATTAGAATGAATAATACAGTGTAAACTCACTGCTCTTCTGCCACTGTGTGGAATAAGGCTTGCTCAACACCTCAGTACCTTTAACGTGTGAGCCTGTTAGATGAGCAATCCCAACTGAAACGAAACGAGCAATCAGGCTTTCTCAACCTGCATCACCCTGCCCAGATTGGCTCTGCTTTTGCTCAGTGTGCAGCTCTCCCCTGATTTCAACTGCAGTCTTGAGCAAAGATCACAGGTAGAATAAAACTGGCTTGATATCACACCAGTGTCAAAGACAAGGGGCGCAATCCCAAGATGCTGAATGCGACCTACCCCAATGCTTGAAGCCAGGCTCTGAATGACCAGACCAATGGTGGAGGAAGAAGGCTGAGAAACTTAATAGTTTTTCATCCTAAAGCTGTGGACTAGACAGGTTTTTCTTATGGAGACACCGATTTGTCCATTCCAGAGGAGGACTGGAGCAGGGGGCTATGTGTGTATGTGTCGAGTGAGGAGGAGATAGGTTTAATTAATCTTAAATGCCTTTGCAATTCAAGAATTGTAGCCCTGGATCAGTTCCTGTACTAACATGATTAGCAAATATTGACTTTTGAGTACAATAATAACGTGTCATCTGAAACCCTTGATAAGTAACTTAAGTACTTCCTTAGCTTGCATCTTATTAAATTAGATGAGGTACGGTTCAGACACATTACACAAAGCCATTGAAATGAGAAATCAGACCTAAAGATTTTAGCATTGATTAAGGAAAGTCAAAAGTTACAATAAAGATGAAACTCTGTGGCCCATGTTCTGCTCTCCATCCATCGCTGTGAGCATGATTGCCTGGCTCTAGGATTTATACTGATGCTAGTGAGCTAATCAAAATTTGTTTCAGTATTTACTAACACGGATGTGTTTTCTTTGGAGTTCTTCAGCGTGGGGTGAAGTCACTTTTTTCCATCTTTGCAATACCTTAATTCTTATAGTTGTAACAGGGGTAAACATTCGCAATTTGTGACTTTTTGACATGCAATCCATCATTTGATTATGTATGATGACCATATAATGTCAGCTTTATGGAAGGTTAACTGGCATAGGTTTTGAGCTTTTGAAGTTAATGTAAGGGAGAAAAAGAAAGGCGTCACACTTGTGTGCCTGTGAATATGGTAAGTATAACGTACTCAAATCTGTTCATAAGGTTTAGTTTAAAAATGTGTACAGCAACTCAACCAAGAAAGGAGTTAAAAGATGTGATACTCCTCAGATGCAACCTGACAAATCTTACTTTATTGATTAGTTTTCAAAGGCAGTGCAGTGAGAGCACTACACTTACAATAGAGTTCGGAATGAGTGGTGGGGGGGAGAAAAAAGCTCCAAATGTCATCAAAGCAAATGGTCTGTGAATGTTGCTTCAAAGCTAGTCATTAGTTGCCAGGGTATTTTGCCACAAAGCTTGTAAAGAGGTTTTCCTGGAGGGGAAGGTATGACAAAATGCACTTCTTGGCAAGATGACTTCTGCTTAAATAGCAGGACACATTAATTCTTGCTTGATACATAAAATTAATTAGAGGATTAACATCCTTTATGAAATTTTGCCAGAGATTTTTTCCTTTTTACCAGGAATAGACCCCAGGCCTTTTCTGTACTCTAATGAAATTGCAAATTGACTTGTGTTCAAATGATGCTTGACTAAAATGAATAATTAAAAATGTATTGCTAACAATGAGATGGGTCAGCTGATCTTTTCAAGCATTAATTAGTTTCAAGAACCATCTTTCTTATGTAACACAGCAAAGGCCAATGCCAGCACACCTTTTTTCATGCAGTAGTTCCCCTTGAAGTCAATGGACCCATTCTACTCCCAATTATCCAAGGCTTTATTCCAGATTCAACCT